>LOEQ01003477.1:126130-151028 GCA_001685075.1 Bramus lutescens
AGTCTCTTTCCAACCCTAAAATGGCTCCCTTAATTAAGATATCTACTTCCCTGCACTCATATCCACCCTTCCTCCATCCCAACTGTCCCATTCCCCTAAGCTCTCCCCATCCTCCCCTTCTCACTTCTCTCTCCCCATCTCCCCTTACCACGTGCATTTTTTTTTAACTCACCTCATTTCTTGTCTGCAAACTGACATGAACTGTCCTTTCCCTAGCCTTTGCCCTCCCCAGAATTCTTTGGGAGTCATACTGGGTCATGCCATTTATTCTAACAAATACACCAGGATCCTCTTTCCAGTCACAGTACTGAACAATAGCAGCACTTCTGCCTATGGACTTATGGCTGGCAGACAGTCCGCAACACTTTAAGAAGTGAAACCACAGCAGGCATATAAAAAAGAAACATGTAGTAAAACTTTTAACTTACAACATGCAAAACACGGGTCTCTAATTAGCCAAGTTTTTGGTCTAGGGCCAAGGCCTTATCTGCATATGGGCCTCCTAACAGGAGCCGCACATTGCCTTTTTTGCATAAATCACACCCATTAAGCAGCACCCATGATTTCCAGTTTCCCCCAAAGTGGAGCAAGAACTTACAGACTCGCAGAGCAATCTGAGAAAGAGAATTCATCTAAATTTTAATGATCTTTCCCAATCTTATACATTTGTCTAGCTCACACCTAATTTAACAGCGATTACATCTGAGCAAATCGCCTTCATCAAATCTTTCCCAAGCATTCAACTTAGTTTTCACAGACACAACATCTCGATTCCTCCTAACCCTAATATTTCACCAGTTTACATAATGTTTAATGAAACCTAGCAATTAGAGCAGCAGATGCACCTGGCTTAAATAGAAGCAGAGACAAATACACCTGGTTCTTGGAAAGGGTCCAGCTCCATGGAAAGAAGCAGGAATGTGTGTGTGGGTGCCCTGGGGAGTGCTGTACTGCCTAAGGGGTATTCTGTCCGTCCCAGAAATCAGAAGGGATGAAAGGACCCACTTTGGTATGGTATGGTTGCCATGAAAGCAGGTTCTAGTTATCTGAGGCAGGTATCTATGGTAACCTTTCTTTTTTCTAAATACTGACTCAGAAATGACCTGGGTCTATACTTTGGTTTGAACACATCCTCCGAGTTTCATATGTTGGAATCTTAATCCCAAGTAGAACTCTGCTGACAGGTGAGGCTTTACTGAAGGGATTAGATCCGAAGGCTGCTTCTGCCTTCATGAATGGATTGATGTTGCTTTCCTGGGGGCGGACTAGTTCACAAGATGTCCTCTTGTCCCCATTCATGCTCTCTCTCAGGAATGTGACACTTTCTACCATAAGATGATGCCGAAAAAGGCCCTCATCAGATTCTGTCATTGTTTGTTCATTTGATTGTTTGAGAGAAGGATCTCATATCGTCCAAGCTGGAATCAATCTTGCCAAGTAACTTAGGACAACTATGGACTTCTCCTGTTACTTTGTCTGCTGCCTCTAACATACTTTGATTACAGGCACACCTCGCCATGGTCATCTCCCTGCATGTTAAAATTTCTAGCTTCTAGAACCATGAACCAAAGTTGTTTATAGCTTGCCCAGTCTGAGTCATTCTGTTATAGTAACGTTAAGTGGACAGAGACAGATGACAGGGACCTTCAAGTGGTTCATAAAATTTAGATTTCCAACAAAATTCTTTTTTTGAAAAATCCACAGCAAGGCTTTTCAATGTCCCTAAGTATGCTCTGTGAGACTGGTGGCTAACAGAAGAGTCTGTTTCATAGCTGGACAGTTCTCACAGCTAAAACATTGCCTCGAACAGCAAAAGTCAAGACTTTTCTTTGCCATTTCAGTAAGTTCGACTTCTTTGTGTTCATTAAGTATTCCTCAAATGGAGTGTCCACTAGATTCCCTGCTCCTTTCACGCTCTCACCTTTGGGCACATTCTACATTAAGGCTATTAATTTCCCTCTTGCTCAGAAACAGGACTGACTGGCTTCATACTGCTAAATAAGAATAGGAGGCAGAAGGCTGCCAGCCGCTATGTCCACAGGTCTTCTAATTGGATAGACTTACCTTTTAAAGTAATTGCATCAGGTTTTCTGCTTATCTCTCGGTCAGCCCAATATCCCACCATCATTACCTAAATTATGGCAATCTGTTTATTTACTTCCTGCTCTGTTTTGCCTGTTTCTTTCTCCTTTTTTGTCACTGATTTTGGGTTAAAGTTTATGTTTATGTCATTCATATGAAATACATTAGTTTGTACAGGCATCGTCACTATTGTTATGATTATTGTTACATTGATATTTATTAAGTAGAAGCCATGTAACAGGCCAAGTTGCAAGCACTGTCCATGTATCGTTTATCCCTCACATTGTTCTGTCAGCTAGTGCTGTGACAAAACTAAAACACAGCAAATTATAAGATATTAACCAGTTTTCTCTAGCAATTTCAGAAATGGGCTATGGGTTCGGATGAGCTGAGCTGACATCAGTGGCTTAACAGCCAGGAGAAAACTAAGAAAATTAGAATCACAATGAGAAACAGATTGGGGATTTGAGAGTTAGGTTCCTTGTCAATGCTCTAACAGAGGGGCTGCCTTATCAAGCCACCTAAAACTGGTGTCTTTAGAGATCTAATGATTCTTTTTCTCTTTGGATTTCTTATAGTTTGGGCCTCATACCTTGGACACTTAGTGAGGGTGACTCCATGTTCACTTGTCTGGTAAGACTAATTTCAGAGTTTAGTCTACACTTCTGTTCCAATATTTTTTGTTAATACAATTTACTATACCTATTTCCTAAATGAGATGAGCTAAAGCAAACATATATGTCAGCCTTTTGCTCAAAGCCATGCATATAGCAACTAGTAAATCTGCAACAGTTGACCATGCAAGGCAGTACAAGGAGGCTCCTGACAACTATACCATGCTATAGCCGATCTCAATTCATCTGCTTCAAAGGGAACAAGTTAGAACTCTACCAAGTGTCATGTTCTTAGGACACCCATGTTCAGTAGGTTGAGTGCCTGAAGGGTATTTAGAACATACATTGTTTCCAGGCATGGCTTTATTGGGCCATAACTGTATTCCACATCAGGGAATATCTATTCTCAGGAAGACCAGGGTTGAATGGATGGATGCCTATTATTTTCTTGCAGATACAGGGTGTGGACTGTAAGATGGGTATAAAGGAGAGACCATCCGTCTTCCTCTGGCCACTGCTCCTCAGGAGAAACTGAGGTCTACCTAGCCAGCTTTGTTTTGACAACTGGGCCTTCCACATTGAGGCTGGCTACTCCTTCGATGTCAGCAGTGAACAAGAGGAAGGACAACGCTTGTGTATGACTTAGAGAAATAATTAATCATTTTGGCAATTATCTCCATCTCAAATCAGCTTCCTATGGAGCCCCCTGGTACAGATTCTCTTAATTTCCCGGGACCAGCACTCCCACTTCCCAGCTTCAGGCGGCCACCAGCCAGGGGAGCAAATTAAAGATCTCTTCCTACAGCCTCTTTAAGCAGCTCTTACTCAGAGAAAATGACAATATTAATAGGTAACTGATTTTTCACTAATGATAAAAGACTCCTACCAAGAGCCTAGTTTATCTCCAATAATGTAATTTGATCTCCTCCCTTTTTTTCTTTTGTGACCTAAGTATTCTTTTCTTAGAGATGTTAGGAGTGTATTTGTGTCTGTTTCTCCTTGTAAACCAATTAGATGCAAACATGAAAAGCAACCAACTTACACCCTAAGTTTGTGTAAATAGTTTATGTAGATATGATAGATGCCTTTTTAGATCTGGCTGGAATATGCCCCACCAAGGGCTTATGTTGAAATTTTATTCCCATTATAAAGAATTAAGAGCACAAATGAATATGTTACCTACCTATGGAGTTTAGAGGTAGGGTGTTTGGGGAATGATTAAGATGAATTCAGATCATCCAAATGGATATGGCATGATCCTGTTGGCTTTTTAAGAAAAAGTGGAGACTAGAAAGCATGTGCATGTGTATGCATGTTTACTTGGGTTCTCCCTTCCCACTGTTGTCTAAATATAAAATAATCCCCATAGTCAAATGCACTGGATACAGTCTGAATATGGCAGGGTCTCCAAGAGATGATTGAATCGTAAAGGCTCTAAACTTATTAATATTTTGATCTACTCATAGATTCATGATTGGAAGTCAGTAGAAGCTTGTAGAAGGTAGGGCTCGGGTAGAAGCAGTGAGCTAAAGGTTGAGGATGTATCTTGAAGAAGTTCCATCTCATCTGCTTCCCAGCTGCAATGAAGTGAGCAATGTCTTCCATCACCAGGCCCCACTGCCATGATAATCTGCCTTACCACTGTCCCAGAAACATAGATTCATATTACTAAAGGATAAAACCCAGCAAACCATGAGGCAAAAGAAACATCTCTCAAACTGTTTTTTTTTTTATCAGCTGTTTCTTACAGCAAGAAAGGTAAAGACATCTTATGGTGTTTGAATCTCTTCCAGCAAGAACAGTTTCCAAGACAGAGAGTTATAAACTTCCCATACTGGTGTAGGAGGTCCTTCTGTTTGTATCTTGCTTTCATTAGTTAATGAATAAAGAAACTGCTTTGGGCCTAATATGGCAGAATTTAGGTAGACTAAGACAGAACTGAATTCTGGGAGCAAGAAAACAGTCAGGGGAGAAGCCATGGATCCTCTGCCTGAGACGGACGCTGGTTAGAATCTTTCCTGGTAARYYAYTGCCATRTGGCRATAYACAGATTAATAGAAATGGGTTAAATCAAGATGTGAGAGTTAGCCAATAAGAGGCTAGAACTAATGGGCCAAGCAGCGATTTAAATAATACAATATCTATGTGATTATTTCAGGGCTAAGCCAGCTGGGTGGCTGGGATGAACAAGCAGGCCCACTCCTTGTAATACCACACTATTACTTAGCAAACATGCTTTTCTTATAAAACTGCCTAGCTTCAGGTATTTCATTATTGAAACACAAAACAGATTAATACAATGGAGTGAGTAGTCTTACATCTTATTAATATCTGAGTACTGTTCATAATAAGGACTTGGGGTTTGTTTAGAAAGTCTTCTAATTTGGCGTTTAACTGTCTCCTCCCTGAACTATATGCTCTAGGTCTAAGATGAGGCAGTGGTGGGCTTCACAATCTTCTTTATTTCGATAGCTCTTCCATCATTGGAAGTTTCAAACAGTTTATGTGGTTCTGTGTTGCTTAGCCTGTAGCGTGGAGCAAACCATTGTTTTTATAATTGTGTCTATAATTGTGCCAGTAGTTTATGGGTATGGTTTAGCATTTACTGCTCAGTCACCTTTCATGTCCAGAATTAATCTTAGACTGTCATACAGTTGGGTCTACTTCCTGTGCCCTGCAGTACTGGCTTCTGATTCTTCATCCCTTATGTGAAATATTCTTGCTGGACTCACAGAGGAGATGTATGGATATATTTTATTTGTCTATCTGGGCTTTTAGATGTCTTTGCTTCAGTTTCAGTAGGGTTCTCATTCATTTATTTTTTTATTGAAGTGGCTGTAAGGAAAAACCATCTGTCTTTAGGTTACTATGAGCAAATTTTGGCCTCTGACTTGTTTCAGATCAAACAAAAATGTTCTTCAAATTTCATATTGGAAATGCCATAATATTCTCCCAGTTTTGGTAAAATTCACAGTAGCAGTAATGGTAGATTAGTCTGTGTCGAGGCTCTCTGCATAGGTTGAGTGAGACCAGCATCCTGGGGAAGTCTCTGTACATTGTTACTGAGGTATTGGTCCTTATTTACTCAACAAATTTTTTTTTTTGCAGAACACCTATACAGTGACATGTGATAGATGAGATACAAAGATAAAAAATTAACTTAAAACTGGAAGACCAGGATCCAAAACATGGTGTGGTGACAGTGGATAGGACACTTGATCTCCTTAGCCTTTGATGTTATGTAATGAATGAATGAATTCAAATTTTCCTAAGTGATATTTAGGGCTAATATCTGATTTTACTTGAGGTCATTTCACTGAGAACTGGCAGGGTCTACTTTGAAGACCAAAGTCTTCAAGGTCTTCATTCTTGCCACACACACACTTGCAACACCAGAGCAAGGCATTAACCCTTGTAGCAGTGCTGAAGAGTGTCAGGGTAGACAATGTAAAAGGGGGTGTTACGGAAGGAAACGGCAGGAGTGAGCTCTGACTGACCTCTGTGAGTAGGTTATAATTCTAAGTGGGGCTTCATGGAGAAATAGGGAAAAGCAATTATACTTGAGGGTGAGAGAGAAGGAAATAGAATAATCTATGTGGGAGGGGAAATTGAGCAGGACCAAGCTTTAATTAAATCAAAATAATGAAGTTATTGATATCGGCACAAATGTGCATGAGTCTTTTCTTTGAGTCTTCGGTCCACACGAGTTAGAATAGTACTTGCAATGCATGAAAGAATTACACTTACACTTATTACAAAGAAGCAGAACATTCTCTCTCTGCTCCTACAGTCTTGGCTTATAACAACAAGCATCAAGCATGTCAGTGAATAAAATAGACCTGGAGAAGCAGAATATATTAAATTACAAAATTACCAGTAAAGTTCAGTATGCCACAAGAGCTGGAGACACAGAAGGGAATTTATTCATTAAAAAGAAGAAAACACTAATAACAGAAATCAAAGGTATCTTTTCATGATTATCCATTGACAACCATAAATCCCCCTCAATTTCAGGCCAGAGACATGACCATACAGCTGAGAGTAGATATGCATGTCTCTTTCAGAGGACTCAGGTTTAGTTCTTAGCACCCACAATAGGCAGCTCATAACTATCTGTTCTCCAGCTCCAGGAGACCTGTTGCCCTCTTCTGACCCCTTCAGGAACTGTTTTCACATGTACTTACCAACACCCAGAAACA
Source organism: Bramus lutescens (assembly GCA_001685075.1). Taxonomy (NCBI): domain Eukaryota; kingdom Metazoa; phylum Chordata; class Mammalia; order Rodentia; family Cricetidae; genus Bramus; species Bramus lutescens. Next base: position 133,026 of record LOEQ01003477.1, read on the forward strand.
CATACATACATACATACATACATACATACATACATACATACATACATACAGCTTTAAAATAAAGAAAACACTGGAAAGCCCCATTTCCTAAGCATTCTACTTAACTGAGATGTTCTCCATATGTAAGATATCAGTATGTTTAAGCTGTGATGTGAAAACACTATACACTGGATGCTTTAACCAAAAGTTCCTCTTTTCATGGATCTAGAAAGTACAAGTTTAATGGATTTGGGTTCATTTATGCCTGCTTCCTACTTCACAGATAGCAGTGATAGAGAGCAGGGCAAACTTTGTGAGGCCCCTTTGGGAAGGGCACTAACACCATGGAGACAGGCTCCAGCCTGAATCTACAACATCAGCACATCAAACAACACCTAGCAAGAAACATGGTGCATCAGAAAATTACACCCACCCAGTTGACCATGGGAATTTTGTTGGGATAATTTTATAAAGAGCTTTCCACTCAGTTTGTAAATCTCCCCCGTTGCAAGGGATTTGCTTGGAAACTTTTCTTAGTGGCTGTAGAGACTTCAATAAAATAAACACAAAACAAGGTTCACAGAGATGGCCAAAGTTGCCTGTTGCCTACGCCAGTTGACCTCTGATTATACTCTAAGGTGTATGCCAGGAAGTGAGCTCAATGATAGAGAAGCAAACTAAACATCAAAGAGCTCCAACCTTGACAATGGAAAAAGAAATAGGAATAAGCCTGCCAGCTGATGGGAACTATGACCATCATGGGGTTATTTGGAAGCAAGAATCAGGGGAACTTTGATAGATTTGCCCTCTCTAAAGTTCCCGTACTAATGCAATTTCATTATGAGAAATGCTCAGGTGATACACCATACCCGAGCTTTAATCCAGGAGTTCACCCATGTAGTCAGTGGATACTAGGTAATGTGTCATGTAGTTAGCTTATTCACACCTACAGTGTACCTCCTGCTTGCCACCATGACGTGCCCTTTAGTGGGACTCCATCAGCAAGATCATAACCATTATGTGCCCCCTTGATAATGGATGAGAAGCCCCTAGTCAAAATAAATCTTTTCTTCTTCATAATGAACTCAGTCTGTGTGATAATATGACTAGCCGCAGAAAATTGAATAACAGTAGAGGTAACAACTTTATCCAATTTAGTTATCCACATAAATCAATTTTCTCCCATGTAAAGTGAAAATCACGGCAGCACCTACCTCGCAAGTCTGGGGCTAGGTACCTGGGCCTTGGGAGACAAAGCATTGTAAGTAGCTTCATGATCAGGTGAGTATATACTAAACGCTAAAGTTTAACACCACAGCGAGCTGGGAATTCAGAGCCAGTTTGCCTTAGAGACTCCTTTCTTTTCTCATCAGCAACCAAATACATGAAAAAGGTAAGCAATGGGAATGAAGGGATTTATTTCAGCTCATAGTTTCATGGAAGAGAAGGCGTGGTAGCTCAGGATCCACCGCCATGTCAAAGCCTGGTCTTGGTCCCCCATCTATGACGAAAGGGAAGCAGGGCCAGGCTATACCCATATGCTGGTGTGCAGTGACTTGCTTCTGTGAACTAGCTGAGCCCCACCTCCCAGTATCACTCCCGAACAGCTGGGCAGCACTCGTTCAAACAGATGAGCCTCTGGGGAAACATTTCACATTAAACCATAGCTTAAACCTAAAAACCTTAGAAAGAAATGGTTTGGAAGAATGAGGAAGGCAAGAGATTGGTATGAGACCATACATATAGAATATTGTATGTACTCTGTCAATTATATTTTAAATAAATGCTGATTGGCCAGTAGCCAGGCAGGAAGTATAGGCAGGACNGCACGGATCTGTTTGTTAGGGAAAACTCTTGCTGCATCCTGCAGCAGTGGCCAACGATAGTGCACAATGGAGAAAGCCAGGAAAAGCAATCTTATGAGGTTCACAGATACAGCGAAAAAAGATTGCTGTTGGAGAGGCATCTGCACATGCACAGAGACCATGGACAATGTGTCCCTGGGAGCGAACAAAACCTTATCAGCTCTCTTATAATTAAGCATTGGATTCGTGTTAGCTGGCCCTGATCTTTGCATAGAATCCCCTACCCCGCCCCTGTCTCTTTGCTGCTGTTTCACCAAGGAAGTTGCTCCTGGAACACTTTGCTCTACAACAGAAATCTTGCTCTTTACAAATATCCAAGTAATTGAGGACACAGGATTTAAATGAATACAAAAATGAAAAGCGAATGCATGTCATATTTTTATTCATATAAAACCAAATAACAGCCCAGAAAATTTTCACACCTTGGAAATTAAAAGCAAATTCAAAACTACAATCAGGTTCTATCTAAAAGTATTGACAGAACACTTTCCAAGACCTATCTGGTGATGATAAAAACCCTTAAAGAAGTTATTAGGACTTTCCACCAATGGAAGAAATGCAATTTTATATTCAAAATTATGGAATAAATGTATAATAATCAGTAGAGTACCATTATAAAAGCAAACATATGTATCTTTAAGGATTGTTGCTGGATATGGAGAATCAGAAAATAGGTGTGTTTTATGTTGTAATTGGGCAAATAAATTTATTTTTAATAATTGGGATTATGGGATTTCTTAATGATTGTCTATGTGAGACTTACAAAATTCAATTTTGCTCTTTTCTTGTATTAACTTCCTGAGCTGCATTTAATGTGTCCATAAGTTAAATATGATGGTGCCTAATGGGCTTAGAGCTGAATTAATGTGTTTAAGTGGAAAATTAACCATGATGGGGTTGTCCGGAAGCATGTGGCAGGGAATTTTATAAAATGTGTAATGGTTAGTGCTAACTGTCAACTTCACATAATCTAGATCCCACTAAGAGACCAGTCTCCAAGCACAGCTATGAGAGATTTTCTCTATTAGGTTAATTGAAGTGAGAGGACCTGGCCAATGTGGACATAGGCATTCAGTGGCCTGAGATTCTAAATTGAATAAAAAGAAAAGAATGTGAACACAAACATTCGTAGCCCTCTGTTTCCTAAGTTCAGATGCAATGTGAGTAGTCAGCCTCCTGTTCCTACTACCATGCCTTCCCTGCCTGATGTCACATCCTTTCTGCCATGATAGACTGTGTCCCTCTGGAACTGTAAACCAAAATTAAACCCCTTTCCCTTTAAGTTGCTTTTGGCAGGGTATTTTCTCACAGTGAGAGGAAGTAACTAAGACAATATAGCTATGATGGGAATGTCCCACCTCTAACTTTAAGAAACCAAATGTTCTTACACTCTGTATGCTGTGAAGCAAAAGTATATGCTTTCCTGAATATATTTACCAAGCCCTGATTCTGCTCTTCAAGGTCTTTTGTACATACAGGCCATCACAGGGAGACAGAATGTCTCTATTACACAAAGAGAGCATCCAAGGGTATCTCTAGGTCTTGGAGTTCTAGCTCCTTTCCTAAAGTTCCTGAAGACATGGAGGTGACAGACCTGCCAGCCTTTATCCTTGTACTATTCCTTCCCTGATATTCATTTCACTCGATATGACTCAAGGGGTAGCGTACACATGAGAGAATGTGTGTTTCTATTTATAATGTGATTATACTGTCATAAATACTTCATATATATTATTGCATGTTTCAGTATTGCTGTGTGAATATTGGTACCATGACAGAAATGCTTTAACTTTCATTGAGGTGCTTGAACTGTGTGGAGTATTAATATGGAAAATTTCACCTATACTGCATCAAATCTCTGTGCTCTCCATTTATAGTACTTGAAATTATTTCATAAAATTCTTCTGTTGGCTTTTAAAATATAGTTCATGTATGTTCATGTGCTGGGGAGCTTTGTGTCAACTTGACACAAGCAACAGTCGTATGGAAACAGGAAACCTCGAGTGCAAAAATGCTTCCAAATAAATGGCCTGTAGGCAAATCTGTGGGGGCATTTTTCAAATTAATGATTGATGTGGGAAGACTCAGATCACTGTGGGCTGTACCATTCCTGGACAAGCAGTCCTGGATTGTCTAAGAAACAAGGCTGAGCAAACCCGGGAAAACAAGGTGATAAGCAGCAGTTCTCCATGATTTCTGCTTCAGCTCCCACTTCTGGGTTCCTGACTTCGCTTCTGGGGATAATGGACTATGATTTGTAAGCTAAAATTCACCCTTTCCTCCACAAGTTGCTTTTGGTCATGGTGCTTTACACACACAGCAATATAAAGCAAGCTACAACACTTTCTTTCTCCGCTTCTGGTTCTTTCATCATTGATGTATACTAAGCATGAAGAATGTCAAAATCAAAATCCAAGAAAGCCCCAAACACAGCTATGTGAGTTTTTTTTTTACCCTTTTTAGTCCATCTCTCCTGTGTTTCCATTCCCAGATATTGATCTATATAATATCTGGCAATCTTGAGAATTTTATGGAACCACACAGCATGTTTTATTTCTTGTTGCTTCAATAACATGGTATAGTACTTTTAAACTTCATCCATGCTATTGAATTCATCTGTGATTCTGAGTATTTTATAGTTGAGAGCTGATTATTATATTAATACATACATTTTGCTTTTCTTATCTTTTTGTTGATGGATAATTGAGTTATTTCTCAATTTGGGGTCCTATGAATCAAGGTTCTATAAATACAGGTACATGTCTTTACATAGATATATGTTTTTGTTTAAGTCAATTCATGACAGAATAACAAAAAAGTTATATTAGGTAGCATAAACAATAGACATTTATTTATTACCATCCTAAAGACTAGGTTATAAAGGTACTGTCAGTTCAATATTAGATGCAGTGTCACAATGAGGGTCATAGACAGCCTCTTTCACTGTGATTTTGCATGGTGGGAGTAGTGAAATCTCTTTTATAAGGACATTGCAATAGTTTGCATATTGAACGTGCCCACAATAGTCATGCACCAAAGGCTTGGTTCTTTGGTGGTATTGAGAGGTAATTGAGCCTTTAGGAGTTGACCTAGTGGGATAGAGGTTGTGATGCTGAAGGAGATTGTGAGATCTTGGCTTTTTTTTTCTCTAAGTTTGGCTCCTGGCCATGAGGTAAACAGTTTTGCAATGCTTTTTGCTTCCACTATGGTGTGTCTCTTTACCACAGACCTTATCAATGGGGACCACTTTATCATGTACTAGAACTTCTCAAACTGAGCCTCAGTAAAGCTGCATGATAAAGCTATTGCATTCATGAAGTCACTTCAGCTACAGCTATTAGAGAACAAGAGGTGCATGCACATGACTGAGCCCTTCACCATTTCATTTTGGACTGAGGAGAGGCTCATGAAACTCCACTTGTCTCTGAGTTATTCTCAGTTAATGGTTGTTGGGAGAGGGAATGCCATTTTCTTTAGTGGTGTTGCCATTAATAAGTAGCACTTGCTTCAGTAAATAACCACTCACCCACACTTGTTTAAAAAATAATTAAATTCAGTGAGTTACAGCCACAAAAAAGAAGAGATGAAAGTGGAAGAAGGACTTGTTGGGAAGAAAGGTTTCAAAAGGGACAAGAGGGTCATGGAAGAGTACTGAGGGGGTGAAAACAACAAAAAATAATTATATAAACATATGAAACTGTCAAACAATAAAAAGAAGTGCTTACTGAAATTAAACCCAAATACCATCTTGCCTATCAAACAGTGATTGATGAAAGCAATAAACGGTATTGCTAGAAAATAAAGCCTTTATCTTTATAAGTTAAGTAGTGCCAGTATTTTGATATATTGCAGAAAGTCAACACTGATACCAATCACATTCATGATGGGGCTGCCTGCAACACCCAATTACTCCCTAGATGCTCAGCCTCCTACAAGAATCACTGTGAAGGTTAGTGTTTAAACATAAATTTTAAGGCGATACACATTCAGTTCATAGCCTTTTTTGTTTTCTTTGGGTAAATAACTAGGGGTGGGATATATAGAACATATGATGGTAGGTATATTTCCAGTTTATACGAATCTTGCCAACAGCAATCACAATCTTGCATTGTTTTACATCCTCACCAACAGTGCATAAACATTTTAGTTGTATATTTTTGCCAAGGGTTCATATGGTAACACTTCTTTTTTTCATTTTAGTCTACTTGGTATATTTATGATACTGCTAGAGGAAAAATATTTTAAATCTTAAACCATTCAGTTCATGATTTTCCACCAGCTCTTAGCATTTGTCAACATTTTCAAGAAACCTTGACTTTGGCAAATGTCGCAGACAGGTTCTTCTACATTTCTATCTACAAATTTATGTTTCTAGCATTTACAAGTTAATTATAGATCCAACTCCAATTGTGACAGGAAGTGACAGGTTTGATTTTTCTTTTAAAGGAAGTTCCTCGACTCTTTGGTCTAAAATTAATTGACTATAGTGTACATTTATATTTCTGCTCTCTTTTTTTCTGTTCCAGTGAATACTGACTGGTATATCTATATGCTAGTAACACACTATTCTATTACTATAGTTTGGTTAGTGTATTCAGAGGGAAGAAAGCCCACACATCACTATCTCTGTCCATATTGCTCAGAAGAAAACACAGGTGATAAAAAGCAAATTGGTATTATATAATCTATGCGGAAGAAATAGGAACAAGTTTGGAGTTCATTCACCCGCTTTTCTGTGTATACACCATGAATTACAATCAGAACACATCTCCAGCTCATCAGTTGATGAGCCTACTGTCCTAAAGCCAGGGGATCTGATTGTAGAAGCAGTGGGTGGTAATTTTCAGAGCTTGTTTTCTTTCTGGTTGAGTTTCAATTAAAGTTTATAGGGACTAAAATTTGAATTTCAAATAACTATCACATGCCATGAAATATTGTTCCTTGATTTGTTTCAGTTATTTGAAAATGAAAAAATTAGCTAAACTTGGTACCACACAGCAGTAATACCAGCACTCAGCTGATGAAGAAAAAAATATCAGGAATTCGACGTGATTGTCAGCAACATAAAAAAACCTTAAGGTTAGTCTAGGCTTCATGAGACCCTGTCTAACCAAAAACAAACAAACAAACAAACAAACAAAACACAGAAAAAAATGAGTCTTAGCAACAAGAATGTACATAAAAATCGCTAGGCCAGTTTGGGCCCATGGCTTGTTGTCTGTTAGTATGTAATCAAAGTTGTCTATGAATCATTAACAATACCATATCGTCGTCTAGATTTCTATAAATGTACCAGAACCATATAATTGTTAGCTATATAACTTTGTCATTTTGTCATCATTTTAGCTATTCTATTATTTTATGTTTCCATGTAAGCTTAATAATTAGTTTTTCAATTCCTTTAAAAGGTCTGATGGTATTTTTCTTGTCACATATCTATAGGATTGAGGATACATCTTAAGTATATACAGTCCTGAACAAGGATAACACCAATAGACATGCTTATTGAAAGGAGAGTGGGCTTGCTTTTCATCCCAACTGCCCTGCTAGCTTAAACCCTGAAAATTGGTGTTTCTTTAACATAATTAATTTAATGACGGACCGGGTAATCGTCTAACCTCTTGTTGGCTAACTCTCACATCTTGATTAACCCATTTGTATTAAATCTGTGTATCACCACGTGCCTGTGGCTTACCGGCAAGATTCTAACCTATATCTGTCTCAGGCAGGAGATTCATGGTGTCTCCCTGTCTGTCCTTCTTCCTAGCATTCAGTTATGTTTACTCTGTCTACCTAAGTGCTGCCCTATCAAAAGGCCAAGGCAGTTTCTTTATTCAACCAATGAAAGCAACACATAGACAGAAGAAGCTCCTGCACCACATGCTAACAAAAAAGGGAAAAATTTTATGGAGCCTCAGCCCTAGACAAAGAACTTCAGGTAACTAAGAAATTCTAAGAATAAGAGAAATAATCTTTCCCAGAAAGGATCCTTCTAATTAGTTATCTAATACCCAACGATCAGTCCTGAAATTACATACATGCAAGTAACTCTATACAGACTAAGCAGATTGTATATGTATATATTAACATACAATATATTAACACATATATGTGAACATATTATATACTTGTGTGTGAGAGTGAGTGAGTTTAACAATGAAAGAAATAAAGACCATGAACTTGAGAGAGAGTAAAAAGACAGGAAGAATTAGAGGGAAGAAAGAGAAGGTAGAAAATGATATAATTATATTTTAATTTTTGAAAATTAAAAATTAGAAAAGAATATAGCGTCTTTCAAGCAATAAGCATATCACTCTATTTTTGTAAGTTTTTTTCTTACCTTGGAAATAATTTCTCTACTTTTCAGTCTAGTAGTCTAGTTAAAGGATTGGTAAAAGTTCTAATATGAATGCGATCTGTGGCACACACAGTTTCTGCCCCAACTACTTAGTTATAGTATCACAGTGCACAAGTAGACACATAGCACAGGAACAAATAGCCCTGGCTGTGTTCTTAGAGAATTATATTAACAAAAATGGGGCATAAGTTGATTGCCCTACAGGCTCTAGTTTGCCAACCAACTCTTTGATGCAGTACATCTGTTATACTTATTATCATTGTTTTAAATGTGTCTATCATCTTAGAAGACATTTAATTTAATTTTACAATTATGTACTATATACAAATATATTACTTCACCATTGACCTTGCTATAATCACCAATTGTTTTAGTAAAATCATGTCACTTCATTAGTAGTTTCATTCTATACAATGATGCTATCTAAAAGTGACAATGTTAATTAGTCCTTTCCAACCTTTATGTATTTTATTCCTTATCTCAGTAACTGGGGCTTATGGTGCAATATTTCCAGTATTGGTATGAGAGTAGCCATCCTTGTCTTGCTGCTATCATAAGCAAGAAGTGTCCAATGTTTCACCTTTAACTATGGTATTAGCCTAATATATATATTTGTTATCAGATGAAAGACATTTTCTTCTATTTCTGTTTTTGTTGTTATGCTTAAATAAATAAATGGTTGTTAAACTTCCTGTAACTTGTATTACAATAATATTGGAGAAGATAATCTGGTTTTTATTCAGGTTAGAGCTCAGGAACACTAGCCTATCCAAAGTCTAAGATTTGGCAAGAACATAGATGTTTGTTTTCTTTCACATCTTACCACCCTACAAATGGGCTCCAGTACAATAACAGTAGAAAAACAGCTGGAAGAATGGCAAAATGTAGACTCTAGCTGACAAAGAATAAGGAAATCCAAACACAGCAGATGATACATAAAACACGAGAAGAAAGTAAAGCTTTTGACACTTGCTGCTACAGCATACACTGAATATAGGCTGGAACTTAGTCAGATTGGTACAAAAATCTCACATTTAATGGTTTATTTTCCTCAGGTCTAGTTACCCAAAATATCATGTCTAGTTTTCAAGAAAAAGAGGAAGAATTTTGATGTCACACATAGTTTGAAGAGACAAAGCAAGCTTTAAGATTACATCTGATATTATATATTTTTTAATTATCTGATAAGCACTATAAAATAATTATAATTAATATGTTAAGGGTGCTAATGGAAAAAGTAGACAAATTACAAGAACAGATGGGCACTGTAAATAGAGAGATGGAAATTCTAAGAAGAAATTAAAAGAAATGTAAGAAAAATTCTGAATACCTTAAGAGAATGAACTTGCCTTTGATGGACGCACAAATATACCTGATACAACCATGAAAAAATTATTGTTCTTCAAACCAGGGACATACAAGCCTCTCAAACTTAAATTTAAGGAGGAAAAAATAAAATAAAAAACAGAAGAGGATATTTGAGTACTGTGTGATAATATAAAAAAACAACACAGCATATGCATAGTTTGAATACCAGAAGGAGAACAGAGTGAGAACAGTACAGAAGAAATATTTGAATAAAACTAGAGAATGTTTCAAAATGAACGACTGACTCTAAGCAATAGCCATCAGCAACTCAGAGAACAGCAAGAAGGATTTTAAAAGAAAAAAGAGTATTTAGATATAGCACATTTAAATTGCAGAAAACAAGACAGAAAGAAAATCTTAAAATAATCTAAAGAGATTAAAAACATATTCCATATGGATGAAAGAGATTAGAATTATAGTGGAAAGCTTGTCAGTAAACACATAAGCAAATGGTAAAAAACTAAATTTTTGGAAAAAAATAACTTAGAATTTGATATCCAGCAAAATTATCCTTCAAAAGTGAAATAAAAGAGTTTTCAGACAAATAAAAATGATTTATTGCCACCAGGCATGTCTCAAAAACTATTAGTTCAAGTTCTTCATAAGAAATATTTAGGTCACAATATTGAATCTACATAAAGAAAAAGTGTTTGAATGGAATATAATGTATAAATAGATTATACTCATCTTAATCATATTTGATCTAAAAGTTAACTTTACTCAGAACAATAATAGTAACCATGTATTAGTAATTATAACACATACATAATGAAATGAATGTCAGAAATTTATAAGCAATACAGGAAAGTGTTTTTTTTATTCCTGTACTTTATGTGAAGTGGTACATTGTTATTTGATGGTAGATTTGAATTATTGCAGTGTATATATTATTATTTCTATTATAAGCCCTGCAATTTTTATTCTTCTCGCAAATATTACATACTGACCACAGTTTCCCCTCCCTCCTCCCTCCACTTTCTCTCCCCCCAACTCCCCTCTTCTCCAGATTCACCTTCTTCTATCTCCCCTCAGAAAAGAGCAGGCCTGCCAGGGAGATAAACCAAACACAGCATAATAAGCTTCAATAAGACCAGGCACATATTATCACACCAAGGCTGAAAAAGGCAACCCGGTAGAAGGAAAAAGGGACCCAAGCACAGGCAAAAGAGTCAGAGACACCTCCCCACACTCCCACTGTTAGGAATCCCACAAGAACGCCAAGCTACTTGGCCATAATGTATACGCAGAGTACCTAGGTAAAACCCCTACAGACTCCTTGGTCTCTGCAGGACCCCATGAGTCCCCATCAATTGATTTTGTGTGCTGTGTTATCCTGTTGTCACTGACCATCTGGTTCCTCTGATCCTTCCTCCACTCTTCCACAGCATTCCTTGAGCTCTGCCTAATGTTTAGCTGTGGATCTCTGCATTGCTTCCATCAGTTGCTAGATGACTTTCTCTGATCTCTTTGATAATGATTCTGCTACACTCCAGTCCCAGAACACTCTGCAGACAGGACAAACTACGTCGAAGGTTTTGTGACTGGGTTGGTGTCCCAATCTCTCCACTTGAGGCCTTGCCTATTACAGAAGATGGTGGGTTCAGGATACTTGTCCCCCATTACTAGGAATCTTTGCTAGGGTTAATCTGGTAGATTCCATGAACTTTTCATTCCACTAGGTTTCTATCTCAGCCTTGAAGTGCCCCCAGTTCCAGTCATTTCTCCCTCCTCTGATCTGATCCATAGCGTTCCCAATCCCTCCTGCCCCCAGACCACCCTCTAAATCCATTCTATTTCCCAAAGAGATCATTGAGTCCACTTATGTCCTCCTTGTACTTGGCTTCTCTAGGTCTGTGGATTGTAGCATGATTATCCTTTACTACAAAGCTAATATCCACTTATGAGTACCTACCATGTTTCTCTTCCTGGGTCTGGGTTACCTCACTCAAGTTGATCGTTTTTAGTTCTATTTGCCATAAATTTTCATGATGCCATTGTTTTTAACAGCTGAGTAATACTCCATTATGTAGAGCACCACATTTTCTTTCTCTATTCTTCAGTTGAGGGACATCTAGGTTGTTCCCAGTTTCTGATTATTATGAATTTGGAGCAAGGGGAACACTCCTCCCTTGCTGGTTGGAGTGCAAACTAGTACAGTCACTTTGAATATCAATATGGCAGTTCCTCAATAAATTGGGAAATGATCTACTTTAAGATCCAGCTTCTGCCACTTCTGGACATCTACTCAAAAGACATTCCATCCTATCACAAGGACACTTACTCAACTATGTTCATAGAAGCATTATTTATAACCCCTCCATGGCCTCTGCATCAGCTCCTGCCTCCAGGATCCTCCTGCCCTGTTTGAGTTCCTGATCTGGCTTCCTTCAATGACGAACTGTGAGTGATATGTAAGTGTAAGTCAAATAAGCCCTTTTGTCACAACTTGCTTTTTGGTATTGGTGTTTCATCACAACAATAGAAACTCAACCAGCTACAAAATATACTTCAGTGAAAATAGAAACCACATAAGGCATCTTCTCATACCTCAATGAGTTAAACTAGATACCATTACTAATAAGATAGCTAGAAAATCCTCTTGAGTATTTTTAAACGGAATACCACACTTCTAAATGGCACATGAGTCAACGGAAAAGTCTCAAGAGAAAATAAAAATGTGCTTGAACTGAGTGAAATCATAATTTATTAAAATATACAGAATGCAACAAATCAGAGCTTAAGAACTTTACAGCATTACACATATTAGAAAAGAAAAAAAGATATAAAATCAATAATCTAGGCTTTCTCTTTATGAAACAAATAAAAAAAGCATGCTAAGTCTACAACAAGCAGAAAAAATACTCTAAAACTTAGAACAGAAATCAATAAAAATGAAAAGAGTGGAGAAAAAAATCAATGAAACCAAGATATGTCTCTGAAATCAAAGCGTAACCATGAATGAAAACAAAACACAAATTGCCAACATCAAACATGAGGAAGAGTTTACCAGTACTGAGCTCACCAATTCTAAGAGGATTATTTGGGAGGATAATGAACAACCATACCCAAACATTTGATAGCAACATAAAGTGAACCAATGTCTTATAAAAGATTGCCGCGCCTGCATGGCCTGGAACCGAAACTTGAGCAAAGGACGTCAGGACTGAACATGCATACACACTTCTCAAGCTGCTGGTAGAAGCCCTTTATTGAACAACACCACAGAGGTTTTATACCTAACCTAGCCAGGTGGGCCAACAGGTGAAGACCTCATCGCCTGCTCCTTGGTCAGGGCCAGGGCAATGCGTGCTCAGGAAGCAGGGTTGGTAAACAACTTTGACAGGGCTCTCAGAAGCTCACATCACTAGCAGGGAAGAGCAGCTGGAGGCCAGGACTCCAAACGGTCCCAACACAAGATAAAGCATAAAAATATCACACAGAGAACGGATCATTTGAATAAACCTATCTATTAAATAAACTTAATGAATCTTGAAAACCTTAACAGAAAAAAAAGTTCTTGGCTAAGATGGTTTCCCTATAAATTCTAATATTATGGAAGAAAGAAACTTCCAGAAATTGGAATCAGACAAAGCACTTCTTTTGTCACTTTATGTACTTTGTGTGTGTGCTGTGACACACATGTGAAAGTCAGAACATAGTTTACAAGAACTGATTCTCTGCTTCCACCACATATGTCTTAAAAATTGAAGTCAGGTCATCAGGCTTTGACAGTCAAGTGTTTTTTCCCTCTAGGACATTTCCTGTGCACAGATGAAGCACAGATTTTTAATTTTTTGAGAATTTCATACAAGTGTTATATTTATGCCATTTCCACCCTTCCCTTTTCCACTCTAACTTTTTCTGCGTCTCCATTACTCATCCCTGGTGAGAAAAGCTCATTTTCCTCCTTTCAAAAGCGGGTAGGTCTTCATCTAGCGTGGGGCCTTGTGAAATTTCCCCAGTTCATGTCCACTGGCACTGTCATAACGTAAGTCTTATTAGGCTTGTTGTGATTTTATGCGTGCAACTTCTTTGTCATAGTTAGAAGACACTGTCTTGCAGCAGTTGTCCTTGTCCCCTGGCCCTTACACTCTTCCCCTCCTCTTTCAGGATTTTTTCCTGAGCCTTGGCTTGCACTACATGTGTATGTTTTGGAACTGGGCACCCACAATCACTTATTATCTGCACTTTGACTTCTTGGGGATCTCAGGAACAGTCTCTGTCTGCTATTAAAAGAAGCTTCTTTAATGAAGGGTGAGAGCTAGACTTACATTTTTAATGAGATGTCCCCCATCAGGCATTTGATTAATTAGTTTTAAGCTGGTGGCACGGTTTGGGTGACTTTAGGAGATGTGACCTTGCTGGGGGAAGTGTATCACTGAAGACAGACTTTGAGTTATCAAAAACAATACAACATCCCCAGTGCACTCTCTCTGTTTCAAGCTTACAGTTGAAGATGTGTGCCTTCAACTTCTTGTGCATGCTGCCATGTCTGTTGCCTACTGTTAGGATTCCCTGGCATGATAGTCTCTTATCCCTCTGGAACTGCAAGGCCAAATAAATCTTTCCTTCTATAGGTTCCTTTGTCATATTGTTTATTACAGCAAAGGAAAAGTAACTATTATAAAGTAGTTTTAAGGATAAACATTTAGTAAATAGCTAGAAATTATATTTATTTAGGAAAATGATAGTTGTAAATTCTCTTCTAGGATCTATGATCTCTCCATCTCAGCAGTTGCAGTACCAGGTATGAATTCCCCCTAATTTAGCAGTCCTTAATTTAATTCCCCCTTAATTTAGCAGTTCGATTAGACAGCTGTTGGTAACTACCAAAATAATTATACCACCATTGCACTATTGAAGATATGTAGTTGGGCTGGTTATTATGATTTGTAGGATCTGTAGCTGGATAGGACTATTGATTACTTTGCTCTATTGGCAGCTTGAATAGCACCTTCCAAATCTGTAAGAATTATTCTGCAGGAAGGAGACTTTCAGGTCAGCTCCTGTTTGATTTCTTCAGGTTCTTTGTCCAAAGTGTGTGGTATCTTCAGCAACAGTGTCTTCTCATCAAGTTCTGAGAGGCAACTAAGAGCAATGGCAACAGCCTGTATTGTTTTGGTAACCTCTGAGATGACCCCCTCCAGTCCAACAGCTCAAAGGGAGGTTTCCCACACCAGACACTAAGGTTTTGCTAATCTGTGGTTCTCAGAAACTCCATTATCATCCAATGTGGCATAGCTCCATAATACATGTATATACATATTAATTTTATGTAGTTAGGATTTGTTTTTTATGAATATGAGTATTTTGCCTAGATGTCTCTCTCTCTCTCTCTCTCTCTCTCTCTCTCTGCTTGGATGTCTCCCTCTCTCTTTGTGTGTGTGTGTGTGTGTGTGTGTGTGTGTTACCTGTGGAGGCCAGAAGATGGCTTCAGATCCCTGAAACTGAAGTGAAAGAGGGTTTTGAGTGTCCATGGGTGTTCTGGCATCTGTACTCCAGTACTCTGGCAGAGGAATATGTAATCTTAACTGCTGAGCCATCTCTACAACCTTTGTCTGTCTGTCTGTCTGTCTGTCTGTCTGTCTGTCTGTCTGTCTGTCTGTCTGTCTGTCTGTCTGTCTGTCTATTTTTCTATCTATTCATCTACTTATCTATTAGGCAATCTTGTAAAATCTATGACTCCTTGTGACTGTTTCAAACATCCCTAGCATTTTAGTCTCTCCTTTCTTCCTCTCTCTCTCGCTCCATATGACCTTCCTCCCCAGTTAAAGTTCCCACATTTCCCATATCCTTCATAGCACCTGTATTCTATGATCCCCCTCTTTGCATTAGGAGACAAAGCATTTCTTAACTGAGTCTAGGAGATTATCATTACCCCAATCCAAACATAAATAGAAATATTACAATAAAAAACTTTAAACCAACTTTCCTTATGAATATGAATACAAAAATCTTCAATAAAACATTAGCATTCAGCAGAAATAGGAAGGAGATGAAAGAGAAATGGGATCTGTGTGAAAAGAAGAAAATACATTATATACATGCATTAAATACATATACTAAAGAATAATAAAGATAAAATTTAAAACATTAGCAAATTAAACACAATGACTAGCAAAAAGAACTCTATACCTTGGATTTATTCTAGATATGCAAGACTGTTTTAACATTCAAAAATTAACAAATATAATTGAATACTGAGCAGGCTACAGAATAAAATCATAGTCATTATCAATTGATACAGAAAAATCATTTGACAAAAATAATATTTATATGTGGCAAAATTCATGAAACTAGGAATAGATTGACTTTCTCAACTTCAAAAGAACAGCAATAAAAAGGCTAAAGTTAATATATTTAATGAATAAACCCTCTTATTACCTTTTAATATCTACAGGGAGATTCACTCTTTCTTCCTGATATTTGTGAGTTATATTTCTTCTCATTTTCCTTCACTATTCTTGATAGTTGTCTGGCAATACTAATGTCTTTTTAAAATCCTTTTTTAAAAATACGTTTTTCATTTTACGTACTAACCCCAGTTCCCCTTCCCTCCCTTTCTCCTGTTCCAGCCTACCCCCTTTCCACTCCCCATCCACTCCTCAGAGGGAGTAAGGCCTCTCTTGGGGAGTCAGCAAAGTCTGGCATACCAAGTTGAGGCAGGATCAAAAGGTTCCTCCCCTATATCTAGGCTGAACAAGGTATCCCTCCAAAGAGAATGGGCTCCAAACAGCCAGTTCATGAATCTGGGAAAAGTCCTGGCCCCACTGCCAGCCCCCACTCCCAACAGATTAAGCCATATAACTGTCACCTACATTCAGAGGGTCTAGTTCAGTCCCATGCAGGTTCCCAGTTATCTGTTCAGAGTCTGTGAGCTCCCACTGGTTTGTGTAAACCGTTTTTGTGGGTATCCCCATCATGCTCTTGACCTCCCCTTGCTCATATAAATCTCTCCTCTCTCTCATCAACTGTATTCCTGGAGCTAGGCCTGGTGCTTGGCTGTCGATCTCTGTATCTGCTTCCATCAGTTACCAGATGTAGGTTCTATGATGACAATTAGGGTAGTCACTAATCTGATTATAGGGGAAGGACAGTTCAGGCATCCTCTCCACTATACCTAGGAGTTTTATCTGGGGTCATCCTTGTAGATTCCTAGAAATTTCCCTAGCACCAGGTTTTTCCCTAAACCCATAATGACTCCTTCTATCAAGATATCTCTTTCATTGCTTTCCTCCTTCCTCCCTCCACCAAAGTTTTTATTGTGTCTTTTCCATTCTAATTTAGTAATTTGTCATTTCTATACTTGTTCTTTAATTTAGTGAGACAGGGTCTCATTTAGCTTATATTGGCTTCAAGTTTACTATGTTTCTGAGGTTAATTTTGCACTCCTTGCTATCCTATTCTACTTCACAAGTAGTGGAGTTACAGGTATGTACCATGGCACCTGGCTTAAACTTTTCATTATTCTTTCAACTAATATGCTTTTGTTAGTTTCTTATTATGGAAACTTAGTCCATTGATTTTTAAATGTTCTTGTTTACTAATACATGCAATGTTTCCACTTAAAACTTATTCTAATAGCATCTAACAAACATTTGACATGGTGTAGTTTCATTATACTTCTGCTCTATAAAAGATACTGTTAAAAGAATGAAAAGAGAGGGGTGGGAAGATGGTTCATGGAATAAAAGTGATTGCCACAGAAGCATAAGGACATGACCTCATAACTGCAGAACCCGCATAAATATGTACACAGTGATGCATTTTATAACCAGTGTTCCTATGGTGAGATGAAGGACAAAATGGGAAAATACTAGGAAGTTCACAGGTCAGCTAGCCTAGCATTCACAGGAGTAAACAACAAGAGACCCTGTCTCAATCAAAATAGAAGGGAGGACAGATACTCAAGGCTACCTTTTGACCTTTACATGCACACCATGGCACACATGCACTGTTATTTACACACACACACACAGACACACACACACAAACACACACACTAAAACTTGAAAAAATTGAAAAGAAAAGTCATATACGAGAAAAGTTTAAAGACATATGTATTGAGTATCTATTATCGAAAATATACAAAGAATTTTTAAAATTAAGAGTGTAAGTTCCAGTCTCTGGCCTCCATCTTTGGAGGCCCTGCCCCTGTGCCTGCCAAACCTCGACCCCTCGCCAGAGGAGTGTCAAGGTGGCCCACAAAAACCTTGGCCCCTCCCCCCTGGAGGAGGGACAAGGCAGCCCACCAAACCTTGACCACTTCCCAAGTTCATTTTAACTGCTCCCCAGAGAGTCCCTTCATGGTCTTCCCTTTCCCCCACCAAGTGGTCACACTTGCAGCTTCCCAGTTCCTCTTGAGGCCACCCAAGAGGGCAGGAATCCCATTAAACCTGGATATCCTTTAATTTGGCTTGTTGTGATTTGGCT
>LOEQ01003477.1:161071-172934 GCA_001685075.1 Bramus lutescens
ATAAAGCCAGCCACACTGAACCTTATAGAAGAGAAAGTGGAAAGTACACTTGAAGGCATTGGCACAGGAGACCACTTCCTAAATATAACCCTAGCAGCACAGACACTGAGAGGAACAATTAATAAATGGGACCACCTGAAACTGAAAAGCTTCTGTAAAGCAAAGAACATTGTGAACAATGTCTACAGAATGGGAAAAGATCTTCACTAACCCCACAGCAGTCTGATTGCCAAAAAAGAACTCAAGAAATTAGTCATCAAAATAAAATATAATCCAATTTAAAAAATGGAGTACAGACCTAAACAGAGAACTCTCAACAAAGGAATCTAAAATAGTTGAAAGACACTTAAGGAAATGTTCAACATCCTTAGTCATCAGAGAAATTCAAATCAAATCACCTCTGAGATTCCATCTTACAACAGTAAGAATGGCCAAGATCAAAAACACTGATGACAACTGTATTATTTTTCCATGAAATACATGTTATATCCCGCCCCCCCTCAGTAATTTTGGTTATAGAGATTTTTGGAAATAAGCATAATTGAGACCATAGGCTTAGAATCCCAATCTGACAGCATTAGTCCCCATTCAAGCTTTCTCTTCTCTCCAAGCTCCCAGAAAAGACTGTGGAAACACACAGTGAGAAGACAGCAATTTGCAAGAAAAGAGAGCCTTTTACCAGAACCTGACCATGCTGGCACACATGGCTCATATTTCCAGTCTCTAGGATTGTGAAATATAAGTAAAATTTTGTTGTTTAAGCCAACTAGTCTATTGTTTTAGAAGACACAGCTGACAAACACTCCTGGGATAGTCAATTTAATTTGAAAATTAAGTAGACTAATATTTTCTAGGGGTAAAGGGAGGGAAATGGAGAGTTTTAAATAGATATTTTATTTCTGTTTGTGATGATGAACAACTTCTATAAATATGTAGTGATGTTATCTGCATTAACAATGTGGGTATAAATACCACTATAAATGTAAATGCTGAACTGTAGATTTAAAATGCTTCATCAGTGAATTTTATGGCATACATATTTTACCCCAAGAAAAACACATTAGATAATATAAAGAGTATGACATATGACACTCTCTTTACTTGTTTCTCACTTTTTTGAAAATATTGAGTTGCTCTAAATATAACAAAAAAGAACAAAAACTTTTAAAATGCCCCAGTATCTATAAAAACATATGCAACATATTATACACAAAGCACCACAGGCTTGGCCCTAGCTAAAACACATCTTCACACATTCTCGGATGTAGCCATAAAGCATTAACAATAATATTCTGCCAGTAAGTCTTGAACAATGTTGAGCTACTTATCTATTCAAAGCAAACTTCATACATACTTTTGTGGCCTATTGTCATGATGTCTAGGCAGCTCAGCTAGGTACACAGGTGAGAAAGCAACCTTCAGAGATGTAACTTGACTATGTGGGCTATGATCATGAAGTCTTTTTATACTTTATGCTGATTGTACAATATAAAAGGTAAATTTCTAGACTGACAAATCAGTATTTGGATGATGCTGACACAAAATTTGTAGTGATTGGTTATAAGATAGAGATTTGTTGTGGAATGTTATTTTAACTAGGCAAAAAATATGTGCTGCCTTTGTTTATGTTGCAGAATATTAGTTTTACTTGTAAAGGTGTGTAGCTCTTGTTTGTACTGCATTTGTTTAATTATGTAAAGATGTGTATTATTATAAACTATAGGTTCCTATGCGATGCCTCCCTAAAACACATTACTACCCTCCTACCATTCAAATTTGTTTGAAAACTTTGATTTTATTGCTTCTGTTTATACATTCTACCCAACTCAGCATATGTGGTGTATTTGTGGGAGACATAGGCCTGGATAATAACAGAAGATGGAAAAGGAACTGTATGTACACCAGCAAATACTTGCTGCACATTTTGTGATGCTATAGGCACACCAAAGGGTGGAGAATTTATAGTAAAAACCTATTTATTTTGTATACCACTGGAGGTTGGGAAATCCACAGTCAAGTGATGATATTTTGCAAATGTGTTCCTTTGACATCATGGTATGACAGAAAGCAAAATGAGAAAAGAAGGCAAATAAGACAAATAAGAGGGGTCCAAACTCATTCTGTTATTAATGAACCTACCTTTGTAACAATAGCATTAATCCACTAAACCTATTCAAGGTTGCACTAGGGAATTAAACCTCTAACACTGTTGCTGGGTTCTAATGTCTTCCTCAGGGGAGGGGTGAAAAGGTACAATGTCTACAAACAACAGGCACTGGGAGTCAGGTAGAAGGTGTACAGGACACTTGTTTATTTATCAATGGGAAAAAACTTACAAACCCTCCCAGCACCTAGGCATTCTCATCTTTTGACAATTGACAAATTGACAACGCATGGTCACCTCTCATTGGCTAGGCATCGTCAGGACCTCTGATAGTGCCAGCCAGGCTCCAGGTTTGCTCCCTTGGCCTAGTAGGCCTTACCTTCTTACATATTCACCATTTTTATTTATTACATGGGTGCTCAGCAGGAGCCAGAGTTCTTTACTAAGGCTTTGTTGACCCCACCTAGGAGGGCTTAGCAACTAGACTGTGCCTCTCTTAAGTTGGCCTGATGAACAAGCTCTTTCCAGTCATTAACTATCAAGCCTTGAAGAACATTCATTCCTGGAGAGCTGCCAGGGTTGGGGGACTAGGCAGTAGCCTTTTGAATTACAGATAACCAGGCATGCATGACCTCCTGTGGAGGACTGCAAGAAGGATGCCTACAAATCATTAACACCCAGAGCATCTCCTTAGTTGCTGCTGCAGGAGACATTTAAAGAGAATAAGGAATAATAATACCACACCACCAATTAATGCATACATGAACATACATGTGAAATGGTAGCACATATTCAGACTATAGTATTAACTGGATTAAAAAGTAATCAGTATGTAATCTTGACCATTAATGAAAGCACAAGTATAATCTAACTTTTTAATACATCGCTTTACTCCAGGTCCTTGCTTTGTGATAGCCAATACCCAATAGTGAACTCATTTCAGTCCTCTGAAAGAACAACAAACACTGTTAACTGCTCAGAATCTTATCCATATCCGTAAGTACGCAACTTTGATCTTGATGTCTTCAACACAGATTACTAAGGTTCAACTTGGCATTGAAATCTGAAATGAGAGAGGCAGTTGTAGATTTTTTTAATTAAAAGTGTTATTTTTTTTAAAAAAAGACTGAAGTAACAAACAGAAATTTAAAAATTCATCTCTAGGAAAGAAGTTCCTCCCAATCTAAGGGTACCAAACCTTCCAAGTCACTCAAACTGAATCTTTCTCCTTACTTATCATATCAATCAGCAGCAAATTGTAAACGTAACTTTGCCCATTGAGTGTTCGGACACTTAAAACCTGAGACTCTGGACTCTTATTTTTCANAGACTCTGGACTCTTATTTTTCAATAAATATATCCTCTAAGTCAATGGACAAATATACTGTCCGGTATAGTCCACATATATCTCAAAGCCCTCAGTAAGACAAGCAAGGAAGGATCCTAGGCCACATATGTCTTGACAATTATCAATTTCTATTGACAACCTGAAGCTGAAGCTTATTTTAGCTAGCAGATGTTTTCTGTCTTTCCTGTGATTTTGTATCTACAGTTTCTTCTACTACAAATAAACATGATAAAATAAGATAAATGTTCTCTTCCTAAGACTACTTCTTATTAAGTGAAGGCTAAAAGTCTGAGGTTCACACCAGATAAAAATGTTAAATGTAACCAAGGTTACACCAAGGTGGAACTTCCAATTCCAGGAAGATATATGTACATTTTTCTATACCTCCCATTAAATACAATTAAATCCTCTTTGTGGCACACACAAAACTAGTATAAAGATGATTTGTGAGCGCTGAAGAGAAAAAGGCATGAACTTTGAACTCCCTCCCACTGACTTCTTTTATCTTTATCTCCCTCCATGAGAGAGCATTCTAGAAGCCACTTACAATAGGATCTAGGTTAGGAATTAGAATCAGAAGTTCTTGTGATCTTTTTATTTATTCAACACAGTCCATAATGCATCATAGCATTCAGACATATGAGACAGTGTTGTCTTAAATGGAGATAAAAGCTTGAAATATTGAGATGAATGTTGAAAAAAGTAATAATAATGATGACTGATATCTGTGGGATAATATGGATAATTTATAGAAATAAACTCATTTAAGCTGCTGAGAATCCTATAAAGTAAGTAAATTGTCATCTAAGTTTTAAGATAAAGAAATTTACACATAGAACCATTATGTCATTTCCCAAGGTCTCACAGAGAGGAATTAGGAAAGTCAGGTTATAGCAGAAAATATTCTGGCTCTACAGTCATAGCCAATAACTTGCATGTTACTAGTATTTCTAATTTGAAACTGATTCAGCCCACAGTAGAAGCAATAGAGGAACTTTCTCTCAGATTAAAGAGAAATTGCCAGAGGTTATCCCACTTTCTCTGCTTTATCTATTAATGTTAAGAAAACCTTTTTAGGCCTTCATGAATATATCACCATCATGTCCAATATACCATTACCATATCCAGACCTCAGCACAAGTTATATGTCATCATTCATATTCTGTGTCCCCGCATTTTCTCTGTTCAATTTTGTTCCAGCACACTGAACTAATTAATCCCTCGCCTTATATCAACTCTGTACAGAAAAAGACTTATCCTTCATACTTATTCCTTGCCTTTTAATCTGTATTCAAATCCTCCCTAAAAGATGAGAGACTCATAGAATTCATCAGAGAGGATTCACAGGTAGCTCTAATACTTCGCTTTTTTGTGTCATGGGTTCATGATTACACTTACCATTTGTTCAAAGATTTGAATCCTTTCCTAACTGGGGCTCTGGAAGGGTAGTTGAAACAATCTTGCAGGTCATCAGGTTATTCATGAAATGCGTATTTTTTGTTAATCTTGTCAATTCAACTTGGAGAAGAGAACATAACAACTAATGAAACACTGTCATTGCTTTCAAGATGCATAGTATTATTCCACATTATTTCACAGTAATAATTCATATTGCATAGTACCTATGACCCTTTTACCCATTTTATTATGCATGTAAGTATACGTGATATGCATATATATGTACATGTGTGTACATGCATGCATGGGCCCACAGAGGCCAGAAGACAACACCAGTGTCCATCTGTATAATCCCCAGATTTATTCCCTTGAGATAGGATCTCTCACCAAACAACAAAGCTCACTATTTTCAACTGAGCTCACTGGCCAGCAGTCTCCTAGGATTAATCTCTCTGTTCTACAGCACTGAGATTAATCATGACCATGACTGTCTTTTTCTTTATTTTTGCTTTTACATATATTCTAGGGATTCAAACTCATGTTTTAATGTTTGCACAAGTGCACTTATCTACTGAGCTCTCTCTAGACTCAAACTTAGGTTGTTATTTTTTTAAAAAATTAGTTTAATGATTTTTAAAATAAAGAAGGTCATAGAAGAATCTATAAACAAATATCCTACATCATATTTGGACTATATAAACAGAAACGATCTTCATGACTGTTCTGGATGTAGATTATGCCTGGAAGGCAGAGTAAACAAAATGAGGAAAGACAATCTAGGTAGCAGCCTTAAAATCATCAATTGCTTCCTATAAAGTCTATCCTTAAATTCTTGTGTAAGTTAGAAAGCAGAACTAGGAAGCTGTAGTTACAATCTATCACTGCATGAAGGTGGCCCTAAACAGGCAGAACAGAGCAAAGTGACACACTTCTGAAAACTCATTCATTACTCAAAATCCTTAGGGTAAGCAGATGGGCAAAGAGTCAAAGTCCTCTAGCATAACAGTTTCTTCTTTGTTTTGGTTGAAATCTATTGAGTTTTCCTGATTTTTACCCCTTTTTAAATTTTAAAAGTTAACAGTAAAATTGTTCCTTTCATGTTCAGTTTTATGAGTTTAATGCATGTACATATATTTACATAATCAGCACCATAAAGTGCCACCAATCAAAAAACTCTTTTGTGTTATCCCATTTTAAATTAATTTTATGCTTAGTATATAAAGAAATGTGTTTCACTGGGATATTTTAACATTTATATATCATTTTATTTATTCTTAGTCACCTTGTATTTTTCCTTTGTTATATTTTTTGTTGTGGTTTAAGAAAAATGTCCCCCATAATCTCATGTATTTAAACACTTGGTCCCTGGTTGGTGGCATTGTTTGAGGACATTTGGGAGGCTTTAGGAGGTGGAGCCTGGCTAGAGGAAGTACAACTTCATGCGTGGGCTTTGAGGGTTTATTGCCTCACCCCACTTTGAGTTCTTGCTCTCTCTGATTCCCTATTGTGGTTGATATGTGATATCTTAGCTTCCTATTCCTGCTGCTTGCTACCATGACTCCATACCATGAGGGACTCACACCTATGGAATCCTAAACTAAAATTAACTCTTTCATCTACAAATTACTTTTGATCATATAATAATTTTCCTCTCTTTTCTAAAGTTTTATAATTTCATGTCTTACATCTAGTCCTGTGATTTATTTTGTCTTATTTTTATAAGGCATTAGGTTTAGATCAACATATTTTTTGTTGAAGATGTCTATATCTCATATATGATTATTATTTTTTTTACAAGGGAATTCTTGGCTGGCTTTGACATTGCTATATCCTTGAACTCCTGTTTTTCTGTCTCAATCTTCCAAGTATTAGGATTAAAGGCATACTCCATCATGTCTGGTTCAAATTAAATTTATTGGAAAAAAATGATTCTTTTTCCATTGAAAAATTTGTCAAAATTCAGTTAATTATATGTATGTGGTCTTTATGGCCTCTCTTGGTTCATTCACCAATATCACACAGTCTTTAATACATAATTTTTAAATAAATGCTTTGATTCCTCTTTATTTGTTCTTCCAAATTTCTGTCTATTCTTGTTGTATTGCCTCTCCATAAAAAATTCTTGGAAAGATATTCTACACTTACAATTTTAATGGTATTTTGACAGAAATTTTGTTAAATCAGTGTAGAATTTTTTAGAGAATTGACATTTTACTACTTAAGTCTTTAAATCATTGCAGGTAACTGGTCTCTCAATTTATTTAAGTCTCCTTTGATTTCTTCCACCACCATTTAACAGTTTGGGACATACTCTGACTACACAGACATTGGTTTTCAAAAAATAGTTTGGGAAATATTCTGACCACATAGAGATTGGAGTTAGAGTTGCCTTGTAAACAAGACTCAAAGAATTTTCTAAAATAAGAGCTTAGGAGGGAGCGGTATTTCTAAAGAAATTTCAGAATAGAATGACTTCTTTTTTAACTCTCTGTTTATCAGTGACTCTAGGACTTACCTAGGTTTCTCTTTTGTGTGGGACAAAAACCAAAGACCAATCAATTTCTGTAAAATTTCTATAAAATAAGTATCCCTCATCTTGGCTAACTCTTTCTGATTTCACTGATTTGATCCAAACATCCCTGTCATTGCCTAATGAACAATATATAGGTGCCTTTTGTTTTTACTAAAATCCCAGCCCCACAGACAAAAATTCATGATTTCCACATCAATAACATTCTTCTAGAAAATACTGATCTTCCCAAAGAATACTTTCAGATTGCATTTTCCTAGTTCTTCTGAACTTCTACACATGTTAATACCTCCGACATAAACACTGGCTCTAATTTCTATTAACCTGGTACTTCCTCTACACTCTGGCACATCAAACTTAATTTCTATCAGAATGCCTTCATTAAACATCTAAAACTATCAGGTAATCTGACCTTCTTATGTGGCCTACTCTCTGTTCCAATAAAACGATGTGTGACTGGAGTGCTTTATTTAACTTTTCAATGCTTCAATTTTTGATTTTTATTTATTTTTATTTTCATTTTACATTTCTCCTTCAGTTCTCCCCTCACCCTTCCGCTCCACCTGCCTCCCCCAGCCCACCCCTATCCACTCCTCCCAATGGGTAAGGGCTTCCATGGGAAGTTAACAAAGTCTGGCACATTAAGCTGGGGCAGGAACAAGTCCCTCCCGGCTGCATCAAGGCTGAACACAGCATCCCAGCATAGGGAATGGGCTCTAATAAGCTAACTCATGCACCAGGGATAGATCCTGGTCCTCCTGCCAGGTGCTTCGCAAGTGCAAACTTCCACATTGTCTCCCACATATGGAGGACCTACTTTGGTCCCATGGAGGCTCCACAGCTGTTGGTCTAGAGTTCCTGAGTTTCCACGAGCTTGGTTCAACAGTCCCTAAAGATTTCTGCCTCATGATCTTGAGCTCCCTAGCTCATATATTCCCTCTGCCCTCTCTTCTATTGGATTTCCAGAACTTGGCCTAGTGATTGGTTGAGGATCTCTGTATCTGATTCTGTTAGTTGTTGGATGAAGGTTCTGTAATGATATTTGGGGTATTCGTAGTAGCTAGAACATGAAAACAAGCTAGATGCTCCTCAATTGAAGAATGGATGAAAATGTGGTGTATTTATACAATGGAGTATTACTCAGTTGTAAAAAAAAATGACACCTTGAAATTTGCAGGCAAATGCATAGAACTAGAAAAAAATCATCCTGAGTGAGGTAACTCAGACTCAGAAAGACAAACACGGTATGTACTCACTCATAAGTGGATATTAGATGTAAATCAAAGGATAATCAGACTACAATCCACAGTTCCAGAGAAGTTAGATAACAAGGAAGGCCCTAAGAGGGACACATGGATCCCCCAGGGAACGGAAATTAGGTGAAATATCCTAAGTAAACTGGGGGTGAAAGGGGCATTAAAAGGGAGGGGATAGAAAATGAGAACATAAGGGAACGGGATAGTCGAGGGGGGAGAGGGACAGAGTGGGAGAGCAATGAAAGAAAGATAGAGCCATTATGGGGTTCGGGAGAAACCTGGCATTAGAGAAATTCTCAGGAATCCACAAGGATGACCCTTAGCTAAGGCTCCGAACAATAGTGGAGAGGGTACCTAAACTGGCTATCTCTTGTAATTACAATGCTTCAATTTTTAACTCACAAAATGAGAATAATAATATTAAATCATGGGTTTGTTATTGTTGGGAGCACAAAGATCTTTGCACACACAGATAAGCACTAGGGAAACCAGGAATGTTAAACACACATGATTGTCTTTTAAAAGGAAGAGATATATAACCTGTTTTCTGCCAAGAAGGCTGGGAGTGGAGGTTGCTAATATCTTGGGTGAGACCTGTGCTATCTCTAGGGCCAGGCCATACCTGGCTCCCTCCACATTTTCACAAGCAAGACAGAACATGGTTGATAACCTAGATGACCTCTGCTGAGACCATGCCAGATTCTCCCCTGGGCCCTTAAGATAACACATGTAGCCTATCTCTAGAAACCATTTTCATGAAAGAAGTGGCATGTACTTTGAGATGAGTTTTTGTGTAATTGTGCCTCATTGTGCACATGGGATTATGTTGCACCAGGAAACTTTTCCCCAAGTTATATTGTACTTATATATGACTAACATAACCTGCCTGGTGTGACACTAAAGTTTGAAGCAACACCAGCTACTCAGTGATATTGAACTGGGCTTCCTTGTTGCCTCATGTAGATGATTATTCTACCAGTCCTGGTGTTTTCAGAGATGCCCTCTCCTGTCTATATGCATATCACCCTGGGTTTGGGCATCAAGTTGATGGGTTGATGGGTATTTTGTATCCCCAGTAGTAGGTTTCTCTGCCGATGCAATAGGCCAGATAAAACTGAATTAAAAAGTAAAGGACCAGGATGAATAGGAGCAAAGCATTCTCTGGTGACTCTCAAGCTCCCACAACAGAAGTGAGGTGGGGGAGGGAGGAGGAGAAATCACAGGAGAAATCTAGGGAGTGGAGTTTAAATACCCTACAGGCATGGTCTTGAGCAGCTCTGAGGAAGGAGCTGCCACTTTTCAGGGTTTCTGAGAGGGACAGGGTTTGGTATTGGGAGTGGGACTGAAGAGGAATTTCCAAATGAATGCCCCCTCCCCACCAAAAACACACAACTGGCACCCAATGTGAGGCTCACTCTTCACAAGAAGATAAGAAAATTTGTTTTTAAATGGAATCAGAAGTCAGGAATTCAGTCCTCTTACCCAAGTAATCATAACCATAAGTAAGAGAAGAAATAAACATGGGTTTTTCTCAGTTCTCTGAGACAAAGCATTTTATATAACTTTTGAGATGTTTAAGATGCAGAGGAGCAAAATATTCAGAATAAGAGCTTTGCAACTTTGTGCAAGTAACTATAAAATTTAATCCTTGTTTTCCTGATCAGATAACTGTCAATGTTAAATGTTGGAAACACATTGAAACTAATGTGAACAGAGCCCATGAAAAGGGAGACAAAATCCCTGTCCATTATTTTGCAAACAGGAGTAAGTTAATGTACTACTTGTACCCTCCTAGGAGGAAAAACAAAGAGTTCCCTGCCAAATACACCTTGCCAGGTCCTGGCAAAGAAGGGCAAGTGGACTCTGTGGCCAGCCACTCTGCATTCTCATCTGAAACAGGCATGTTCAGCCTCCCATGTGATCTGACTTGAATTTGGAGCCCTCCTGTTGCACTGGCCCACAACCCTTTATGTTACCTGGGGGTCTGATGAATGCAGAAAGCAGTATCTGATGAAACACCCGAGTTCCAAGGAATGGTGGGTGGGACTCCGCTGTAGAAGCTAGGACTTCCTTAGAGTTTAGCTTTGTTTGTTTGTTTGTTTGTTGTTGAGGAATAACTCAATATAGATTGACCAATGGCCTCTTCATGGGGAAAAATTAAAATAGGCCCAACTTCTAATACTGAAACTATTGCAAATAAGAAATAAAGCACCTAAGCCAGTGCTGACTAAATTTCCTGAGGTCATTCAGTATATGGATGACATTCTTCTCTCCTGCTCATCTATTCAATACTTAAATTAGTGTTGAATACTTAACTTTCATGGTATAAACTAAAAGAGAAAAATTTTAAATTTTGAACCATGTTAATTGGGATGTGTCTCCAATCTTTAAGTTGCTTTCTGTAGCTTCTTGGTTAAATTCTATAAGAAATATAATACCTGAAGCAGAGAGAGTTATTACCTTATTAAATAATGCTTCTGCTACACATTTGAGTGGTAGTTCAAAGAATTAATCTTTACTTCCTTATCTATTACTTATTCTTCTTTCCTCTTCATCACCTACTGGAATGATATATCAACAAGGTAATGATATTATAGAAATTTATTTAGGTCGTAATTCTCTACAAAAATCTGTAGCTCCTTATTTACAAGAAATTATAGACTCAATAATGATGGGAAGAACACATCTTAAACAATTTACTGGTAAAGAGCCTACATAAATAATTGTGCTGCTAAATAAAGTACAGATTATTTGTTCCACACTGACAATAATTGGCACTTTGCATTAGCATGTTACTGGGGCTGTAAACATAATTAATAATTATTCAAAAAATCCCTTTTTAAAATTTTTTGAAGATACTCCAAGGGAATTGCTTAAAATTACATCTAAACATCTTATAGAGATTGCTTTTAAGACTTTTAGAAATGGCTCTTCAAAAGCACAAGAGGCATATATTTTATATATAAATTCTATATGCTCCACAAAAAAAGGTTGTACCCACCCATGGTTGTACAAGTCAACAGTCTAAACTCACTGTGGTCAGCTTTTATTTCTCAGCCACTGAATATTTCTTTCTTTTTATTTCTTTTTTTATTTTCTTTTTTCTCATTGATCTTTTTTATTTTTCCATTCAAATATTTACACTTCCTCCCCTCATCCCATTCCCCTCCCTTTCCCCCACTCCCCCTCCTCTCTCCCCCTCCCTCCTTAAGAGAGGGCAGGGAACC
>LOEQ01003478.1:0-35595 GCA_001685075.1 Bramus lutescens
AAAAGGCCAAGGCAGTTTCTTTATTAACCAATGAAAGTAAAACATAGACAGATGACTCTCCTACATTACCCTACT
Organism: Bramus lutescens; assembly: GCA_001685075.1. Classification (NCBI taxonomy): domain Eukaryota; kingdom Metazoa; phylum Chordata; class Mammalia; order Rodentia; family Cricetidae; genus Bramus; species Bramus lutescens. The sequence continues at coordinate 76 of LOEQ01003478.1, forward strand.
GTTTGTCAGTTATGTTCCAAATGTTGTTGAGGAAAAAAAATAGACAAGAATTCTTGCTCTGATGCAGCTTTCATTCCAGAGGAAGAAGTCAAACAGTAAACAAAATAGACATGAAAATTGTAGGGCGTCTGAGGAGACAGCTCAGAAGTGTGATGGCAGAAAGCAGGGCAGGATACAACCTGCAAGAGTGTGGGGCTCATACATTTCTCCTCAGGAAAGCAAGTTGAGATCCTATCTCTCAGCACCTCAGTATGTGCACATTTTCTGGTAATGGAATGGATAGTGAGCTGATGTCCTAGATGTGGTCATAGGAAACAAAAGTGGGCTCCTGGAGCAGTTACACTGTCGTCTTGAGAGACAACAGGAAGACCCAATAATCCTTAAACTTCAGCTAGGAGAAGATCTTATGTCCTGAGGGTGCCATCAAAAACACAGGTTTCTGGGTTCAGGACCTCTTCTCCAGGCACTCTGATGCCAGCGCAGTGAGCATGTATGTTTAACAAGTTACCTGCTGATGCTGATACTTCTGTCCCAGGATCTGACACATTGGTTAATCTATAGAGCTTCAACATGACTTGGACCTCTTTCTGTTCTAAGCTGATAAAAACCATACAGAGAGTTGGAATAGAGAAGCAACAGATTCTGACTTCTGTTTTAGCAGTGCACTGGGCCTGTTGGGATTGGGAACAGACTGTGAGGAATGAAGGCTAGAAGGAGAAAAGGCCAGTTATGAGATAATCAAAATAAGAAGTGCACAGTGTGAAGCAGCTGTGTAGAAAGCAGCTAGGAGCTGAGGTCTGCTGCATGGGGCCCAGGGTTCTTTTTTTCTTTTTTTTACTTTTTAATGTCAACAGTTTATTTGTCATTTTGGTAAAGAAAATATGTTTAAAATTTTATGTAAGCTACTAAAAACTTAAGAATAGAAACAGACCTTAATAGGCATGGAGAGTCATGGGACATAGTCTTTGTTCTTAGACTTTTGGTCATGAGCCTAGCCTTTAACAGCTAAGACATCTCTCCAGGCCCAGGGTCTTTGTTCTTTAGAAAGCTGACAGACTGCTTATAATGTGAGACAGCCAATGTGTTAGGATCTAAGGTGCCCATTAGGGCTTTGTAAGCAACAATTCAACTTCACTGGGCTCTGAGTAACTTTCGGTAGATAGATGTTTTATGTTCAGAGTCAAATGCTCTTTCTGTCTGATTGCTTGACTTCATTCTCCTCTTTTCTTTTTCCTTTCTTTTCTCCTTCCTTCCTTCTTTCTTTCTTTCCTTCCTTCCTTTCTTCTTCTTCCTTCTTTCTCTTCCTTCTTTCCTCCCTTTCTTCCTTTCTTTTTTCAGAAGCCATAGCAATTTTAAGTATTTGTTTTGTTTTTTGAGATTATAATATAATTACGTAATTTCCCCTTTTCCTTCCTCCCTCCAAATCCTCTCATATATCCCTCCTTGCACTGTTTCAAATCTGTGGCCTCTTTTCTCATTAGTTGTTGTGGTTGCTGTTGGTGGTGGTGGTGATGGTGGTGGTGGTGGTGTATGTGTACGTGTGTGTGTGTGTGTGTGAGTGTGTGTTTCTAAATACATAAATCTAACCTGTTCAGTCCATATACTGTTACTTATATGTATATGTTTTCAGGGCTGACCCTTTAGCATTAGATAACCAATTGGTATGACATCTCTCTCAATCTCATCATTCCTTATTTGATGGCTAGTGGGCTTTCTCCCATTCATAGTAGCAAACCTGTTGTTGTGATCCCTGCTCAACTCATCTTTAGGCAGTCATGTGGGTGAAACTTTATGGGTATATCTTCTGAAATAAATATGCATACATAGTTTGAATGAAATTTTCTGATCCAAGCTGACAATGTGCTTTCTAAGAACCAAAAACCAACTAACAAAAATCCCAACAGTACAAGAAACACTTTTCTAAGTTGTTGGTCAGGATTGTACAAAAGATTCCACCCAACATTAACAGGCCCCCAGAGGTGGAAGGTAATTCCCTTTCACTGATGATACCATATACTTCAGATACAGGGCCCAGAGGCCCCTTAGATGAACTGACCTAAAAGCCTTCATCCTAAGGACTAGCTTTCATGGTACCGTAAGTTGCCTTGTAATATTTAACAGGAGGAGAGCAACCACCAATCCTACCCAGCTATGACACTTATGAGCCATAATAAAACAATTACTGGCACAGAATGACAGGGCTAATGATGGAGTGGTGTCACACCTTAGAGGTAACCAATAGTTCTCTAATTGAACTAAAGACCCACTCAATGAGAGGGTAAGCATGACTGGTACTAGAAACCTAGCCAGTTACCCAGAGTTAGTGAAGTCATAGATCTTGTAGGAGAATCTACTACTTTATTAAATCACCATAATCCTTAACTATGTTCTAAATACTTACCCTCACACACAGAGATGAGTGTCATCCTCACTCTTCATCAAAGAAACTTCTCCTTACAACAAGAATAGACCATTCCAGAAAACCACAATCAATCTAAATTCAGAGTTGCTGAGCCAGGTTCCAATGGACACATCTTAAACAAAACTCCTTTACCTGAAGCTCAGGGATCATTGTGGAAGAAGGAATAGGAAGATTGTGAGAGCCAGAGAATCAGGGAGTTTGCGGTGAGATTGTGACTCAGGTTCATTTAGAGGGCTGAGAAGTACTTGGGTATAGTGCACAGAATACAAATCCATAGGAGATTTGATTTACCTGGTGCCTCGAAAATTCAGCGTTCTCAGAGAACAGCACATATTTAGCTGAGCTATATTGCTTCTGCGTGGCTCCAGTTTCTCCTCCACTCATCCATTCAGCAATCCAACTTAAGTCTTGTCTTGAAATTCTGAAGGATTCCATGAGCCATTCGTTGGAATTATTTCCTAAATGGCTGGGGAAGGACAAAAGGATCCTTTTATTCTGTCTTGTCACCACTTCACAATCCTACAAACTTAAGGACTTTAGTTTCAATAACTAATGATGGTGACAACACACATGTTGTGATCAACTCCTCAGCCCATTCATAAGGTGACATTGAAGAAGGCTTTGAAATAGAATATGCGTTACCTTTTTATATGTAGCCCAGGTTTAACAATGAACTCTTTCCACACATGCAGAATAAGATAAAGCCTACACACTGAGTGACTGGGAAGTGCTATTTAGACAAGACCAAGCCATTCCATCTCTGAAGCCTGTGATTTCTAATTAACATGCTCTCATGTCAACCCTGTGTACTCTCATTTTCCTGCTGATCCATCATTTTGACAGCATGCTCATCACAACCACCCAGACCACTTCAAAAGCATAATGATTTGGAGTTTTTGTCTGTTTGAAAGACACTGTGAGCTGCCTAATTTGGTTATTACCAATACTTTGTTTTCCTTTCTATTTTCTTCTCTTTCTTTTCCATTTCCCTTTTGTCTTTCTTTTCTTTTTATGAATAGTCTGTTTAAAGAACTCAGATCCTGAAGGAAGATAGAGCCTATGACTTTTCCTTCCATGGCAAAAAAAAAACCCTTTAAATTTACATTCAAACCACTTAAGTGCTAGCACACTAAATCATGAGCTAGCTGAGTGTGAATGAAACTAGTTTCTCTGTTCCTGGGTTTCCCTATTAGTAAGTTAAGGATGTTTGGACAAAATCATAAAGGCTGCTGTGAGTACTAGAAACAGCTCTTTTAAGTGTCTGGTTTTGGTTTTCCTTTCTAGTGGTGGTGGCGCTTGGTTTTGAGAAACATAACATAAGTATATGCTCTGTCACGAGTGTCATCTTGCCTCCTGGCTTGAAAGGAGAGCAGTGGTTTTTAATCTGTATGCTCCATGATGTTAAAGCAGAGATCCCAATCCAAGTTTTAAAGGGGCTGCTCCAGGAAAAAACACAGACAAGAATCATAAACTCACAGCCTAGGAAGGTACAGGGCAACTCCAAATTAAGAGGCAGGCTCTGTTACTACTGAGCAACCATAAATGCATCATGAGAAGAGAAACACAGGCTTGATACAGCACCCTGTGTCCAGAATATCAAAAAATTCATCTGGGCATATGGTGCCTTGATCATTAAGTAACAAGTAATTCTAATTAAAACAAAAAACATTATCTTCCTTGTTTGGACCAAATCAACAGGTCAGTCTTTCAGATGACTCTAACCTATATGCTAGGAGTTTGCATGATGAAAGTCGTAGTGAATGTGATTTATACTTTGGGGATTATTTTCACGTGCTGGGTTTCATAAGAGGAGGATCAGCTTGCATGAATGTTTATTTTAATTTTTTCTCTGAAGAAATAACCACTAAACTCTCCTGTGCCCCAACACAGAAAATGTAAATCACTCATAATATCCTAAGTTAAACAGAAAGGCGGATGACCCAGGATACTGTAAAAATGCTAATAAGAAAGCATGAACAGTTTTCCAATGAAGCCTTATACAACTGCACTTGGCCCGCCTAGAACTGAATAGATAGCCCATTCTCTATTTATTATCAGTTTGGATGGATGATGGCTGGAAGTAAGTATAAATCACAAGAACAACCTAGAAAGTCAAAAATAAAAAGCAGACAATAGTATAAATGGAATATTTCTGTTTCATTGAGTGATTAAAATAATTAAATTGTAATTTAGAATATCCAAGTAGTTTTCTTTAATTGATATTTCAGTTGATACATAGAAGCCTATAAAATTTTCAATAAGTTTTGGGACATAAATAAGGTTGTCTGAGCAAAAGTGTAGTGCTGTGCCCAGAATGGCTCCAGGGATTTGACCCGACTCGGTTGTGAGGGAATGAAAAGGAGATAAAACACAGAAAAGCTGGGATCAGATGGACTGGGTTCTCTGATAGAGAAACCGCAGCAATCTGGGAGCTCTGCATGTTTATCATATAGAGGTGAACAGGGTAGCTGGGTTATTGTAGCCAGCTGAGTCAAGGAGAACGGGTTTATTATACAGATGGATGGAGAAGGCAGATTTCCCTAGTCCCCATAGGAGCAGTCTCTGTACAGGAGCATGAAAAGCTATTGTGGACATTTTCTGCACACACTATCAACATCTACACAGGGACCAGAGAAAGGCTTTATCACCCTCTGAGTCTCACCTGGAGTAGGATAGGGGATGTGTGGAAGTGGCGACTGCATTTTCATTCCCACCTGCCCAGATACAGAATAATCACACAGAAACTATATTAATTACAACGCTGCTTGACTGATGGCTCAGGTATATTTCTAGCTAGTTTGTATATCTTAAATTAACCAATTTCTATTCATCTGTGTATCACCATGAGGCTGTAGTTTACTGATAAGAGTCTGGCATCTTTCTCCTTTGGCAGCTACGTGGCATCTGCCTGACTCGGTCTTCTTTCTTCCTGCATTCAGTTTAGTTTTCCCACCTACCTATATTCTGCCCTGNGGGTTTATTATACAGATGGATGGAGAAGGCAGATTTCCCTAGTCCCCATAGGAGCAGTCTCTGTACAGGAGCATGAAAAGCTATTGTGGACATTTTCTGCACACACTATCAACATCTACACAGGGACCAGAGAAAGGCTTTATCACCCTCTGAGTCTCACCTGGAGTAGGATAGGGGATGTGTGGAAGTGGCGACTGCATTTTCATTCCCACCTGCCCAGATACAGAATAATCACACAGAAACTATATTAATTACAACGCTGCTTGACTGATGGCTCAGGTATATTTCTAGCTAGTTTGTATATCTTAAATTAACCAATTTCTATTCATCTGTGTATCACCATGAGGCTGTAGTTTACTGATAAGAGTCTGGCATCTTTCTCCTTTGGCAGCTACGTGGCATCTGCCTGACTCGGTCTTCTTTCTTCCTGCATTCAGTTTAGTTTTCCCACCTACCTATATTCTGCCCTGCCATATCCAAAGTAGATACTTTATTAACCAATGGCATTACAACATATTCGCAGCGTATTTTCCCAGGCATATGAGGCTCTGGTCCCATGCTCATGTCAATAATACACATTCACTCAGGACTTCATTTATTCAGGGCTTCTTCCATTTGCCACAGTGTAGTCTCTGTTTTGTATCTCAAGTTTGTCTTTCCACATAAAGTCCATGGGAAACAATCTTGGGTAATTTATTTCAGAAATGATTCTGACAAGCAGGGAGGAAGGAGAACAAGCCAACACAACTGCATTATAGAGCTGGAGATGACTATTAGCCACTGGAGATGTCTGAGAAGCACAGAGGATGGCTTTTGCTATACTGCCTCCAAAAGTCGAGCTTCGCCTTAGAGTCTCATCTTCTGTGGATAGTATCTTCCTTGGATATTAGAACTGATTATGGCGTTGGGAGCAGAAGTGAAGCAGAAGAGCAGAAAGATGCTGAAGAAAGTGGTGGGGGTGGAGTCTAGAATCTTAAACTGAGCATGCTCAGAAATGAGTCCCACGTCTTTTCTATGAGAATATGTGTATGAGCTCCAAGAGAAGCTCTAAGCTTTCTCCATTCCAAAGAGCATTTCTTAGAGATGACCCCAGTGCTTTTGATGCTTGTTGGTGGTACTAGACCTTTCTGCGTTTTTCTAATTGTCTCCCTTGCTTTGGACCCACCCTACCAAATGCAATCCATTAGAATTTTATCTTAAGCACAATAACAGTTAAACTGATTAAGCTTTGATATTTTATTATACCAAAGAAACAAGCACCAATTCTTTTTCAAGTACATGCCCAGGCCAGAAGTCACAAGTCAGGCACTTGCACCTCAGACGCTGATTTGTCATGTGCAGGTATTACTGGAGACCACTTCTAAACTAACCATAGGTCTTATTTATTTATGATTTATGGACTTTCCATTCCTCCCCACTCAATCTATCATGTATTCCTTTAGCACATAGAAAGCAATAAAACAGAAGCACATTGTTTGGTTGTAAGAAGAATATGAATTTTAGGAATAGAGATGTTACAAGCCAAAAAAAGCTTTCCCAGCCAAAATACATATAGTTATCTCATTTAATGCCACCAGGCACAAACCTATTTAGATAGAACACTGTACTTTTCAAAAATATTCTTGCATGAAGTATACACACACATGTCTAAGTCTTTCATGACACACCAGTGTCTTGTGATTCTCCCAGGCAAGAGAAGGCACACAAGCAATACATCAAGCACAAGTTTTCTGAAAATATAATTGAATTATCTGAGTGAACAAGACCAAGTAAGGACTATTTCCCGAGTATTGAGCACTGAAGAAACCCACCTACTGTGTATTACAAGATCCACTCTTACAAAATAAAACAACAAAAAAGTGTTTATGCATGCATACCTGAAGGGGAACTCACATGAAAGGTAATTATTTTCTAAAAAAGAAATTTTTTCCCATGCTGAGTATCACCGTTGTGAGGCTTTAAAACAGAAGCAGGTGTTTGCAATTCAGGACCTTGGAACCACCACTTGAGTACATGCCTCCTGCAGAAATCTTGCTAATAACTCCCCTATTCTCTGCTCTTAGATCCCAATAAAGGTTTTAAATAACAAAGGGGAGAGAATGAAAGAGCAGGTGGAGAATGAAAAAAAAAGGCTAGAAAACAACAGGTGAAGTTATATCATGTCACAGTGAGCATGTTCATTCTGACTTGTATAATTTTATTTACACTTATCAAGTAGGTAAACGCCATGGGCATGGTCAAAGGACTCCTAGTAGGTAAAATGACTTGAAATCTTCTTAATGATGCCAACCAAACTGTTAATAATTGATACCTGGCAATTAAGACTTCTCCACCTACATTGGTACCATTTTCTTCACTGTAGTTGGAGTTTTAATTAAGGCTCAACTAGGGAAACGTTTTGTTAAACTTTTCGGTTCTATTCTATTAGTTAGCTGCCTAATTCAATTTCCTAAGTTGGAATCATATGGAGAAACAGATATATATGCCGTTATAGGAAACCTGACTATGGAGTCTGAAAATGTAAAATGTAAAAGGGGATCAAGTGGGAAATAAAGATCAGACCCTAAAATATATAGAGACATAAATGGCAATGGACTTAGAGTCTGAGAATTGTTCTGTCCAGACCCTTAACAGACTACTCAAGATGCCAATATCTTTCTTCTTCCTCATTTCTTCTTGGATGCTTGTAATTTTCAAAGCATATGGTTTTGTTAATAACTGGCCAAGGAATATTTGCAAATGAGTTTTTTCTTTTAATCAGAGCCCACAACAGTGTGTTCTTTGCTGCTCAATAATTAAAGGAAGATGGTTACATGAATATTCATGGTGGGAGGATTATATGAAAAACATGAAGTTTCTCTATTTTTCATGATATTCTAGTGAGGGGGAAGTGGGCATCCTGGGATTTCTGCTTGGACCTCAGAACCTCATTGACAACTGTGAGAGTGTATGCCAAATTATGAATCAATGTATAAATGTTCATCTTTCTGGAGATGGGGGCCATAGCTGCCATCAAATTCTCCAAGTGGCCTGACACATCTCTCCATAATACATACAAAAATATGAAGAGGGAACTGGAAAAATGGTTCTGCGGGTAAAGCCCTTGCAGCACAAACATGAGGCCACAAGTTTGAAACCCCAGCACCACATAAAAAAGGGGGACATGAGAATATAGGCTAGTAATCTAAGCTCTGAAGAAGTAGAGGCATAAAGACCCTCAGGGTTAGCCAGCCAGCCCGCCTAGCCAAAACAATGAGCTCCAGGTCAGGGAGAAATCTCTCTGGAAAAGCAAGGTGAAGAGTGAGTAATTTCTGCCCTTCGTTTGTATATGAATCCATGCATTCACAGGAAAATAAATAAAAATATTTAAAAGAGAGAGAAGTATCATCAGAGATGGTTTTGCTCTTATTACTCTTTTTATGTTTCAAATGTTAATGTACAATATATTTTCCTCATATTCCTTTCCTTCCCCCAGCATCTCTCAGAATTTCTGAACATTCAACTTCCATACCCACCCAACTCCATATTTTTCCTCTTAAAAAAACCAAAAAATAAAGAGAATGCCCAAACACATATATGCACACATGCATGCACACACTCACACACATACAAAACAAAAACAATAACAAAGCTATGGAATCCATTTTGCATTGTTGCTCAATTATTTCTGAGCCTGGGCATGCCCTAAAGCTGAAAATAGATATACTACAAGACCCAGCTATGCCACTCTTAGGCATATATACAAAGGACTCTATCTATATCTTATTGTCTCTCTATATATGCTCTTCCATGTCTGTTGCTGTTCTATTCACAATATCCAGAAATTGGAAACCAGCCTAGATGTCCATCAATTGATGAATGGGTAATGAAACTGCCGTACATTTAAAAATGGAGTATTATTCAACTATTAAGAAAAACACAAATTTCAGGCAAATAGTTGAACTAGAAACAATCATTCTGAGTGAGGTAACTCAGTCCCAGAAAGACAAATACCACATGCTTTCTCTCATGTGTGATGTCATCTTTAACTATGTGTGTATCATGAAGAATATCCACAAAATTTAGGGAGCCAGCAAAGGCCCAAAGGAGGCAGAGGGAATTTTTCAAGAAAGAGGAAACAAAATATAGTGTTATAAAGGGTTTTGTTCTGTAACAAGTGAGGTGATGGCTCTTCAGTGATGAAGGACTAGTCTTCACTGGATGGTATTAGGTATCACTTTGTCATGCACTGCCTAACACAAGCTCATCTTGTTGATACCTCTTTGCAAAGGGTTCTCACAAACACCTAGATGGCAGGTATGTTTAAGACGGGCTTCCGGACAAAATATTTGGATATTTGCTGTTGCTTTGATCAGTAGGCTTGGAGAGAAAACTGTGCAGAAACTGTGCTTGGCCATAAAATTGGCATGTCTGGAGTCTAATTTTATATTGGGATGTAATCAATTTCGTAAACCTCCAACCCCTTAATGTGTCTTTATAAGCTGCTCCAGATTCCCATGCATATGAAAATCATAAGAAAAAGCTTCTCATGAGGGAAGACAAAGCTCAAAGCAATTAGGTTACAATCATGACTTTTAAAAATGATCTTGCATTGTTTTTCTTGGTAGTGCTTATATTTAACTACCCAACAGGATATTATATATTGGTTTGTCGATGAGTCTTGTTTATTAGCCTAACAGAAGATAAGTAAATGCTGTTGGGACATAGACATTATCTAGTATGTCCAGTATTGTATTGTCAACACCTGGAACCCAGGCTAGCCTTGAAGGACCTGAGTTGTGACTTCCTCTGTGAACTTTATTATCAGTGTTCACACAGAAAAGATTGGGAACCTCAGAACCTCCCTAGTTACCCCTCTCCTGTGCTGCTTCAGATCCTTCTGGGGAGTTTCCCAAAGCACTCAAATAGAATTACATTTAAGTGTCGCACTCTCCACAGCTTATGCAAAAATCTATTCAATATCCATGAATGTTGCCTATTCAAATAACAATATAATTCTTGCACTTGTTTTAAGTGATTCTAAAAGGAAGAAATCATTGGCTTTACAAGACTTTTGTAATTGGAAATCTAGATGCATTTTAGCAGAGGCTAATGGATATATATTTATTTTTTTCTGTGGAGTTGCATTTCCAGAACACCAGGAAAGGAACTCTTATTAAACTTTTAAGCATATTCAAAACAAGCTTTCTTTTATGTTTCTAAAGGAAATTTACATACTGTTCCTCGTTTCATACCAACTTCAGTTTCATGGCCCTTAAATCATCATTTTACATCCTCAACACTCAGCAAAGAACATAATATGTGTCTCATAGAATTTGTGGTTTGCTTTAAGAATGCAAGAGGGTACAGTTGAGATCTGCACAGCTCAGAACAAATTTAATCTAGACAAGACAGCACACTGTTAAGAGCAGTTCCACCCCTGTCCCATCTCACAAGAGACTGCAGGAAGAAATTTCTTTCTCTAACACGAAAGTCTTGGAGCTCTTTAATTCTGCAACAGTCATACACCAGGCAATAGAAAAAATCATTTCATCTCCTAGTGTTTTAGAGACCCCAGGCAAATGTAAACAGTAGATGCTGTTAGACATTAAGTATTCATTATGGGTACTAAACAGCTAAACTAAAAATCTGCTGATTTATATGAAATTCCATCTGATTCTAGCAAGAGATTTATTAAATTATTTACCAAACTTCAACAGGAAAAATTTTCATTAATTGACTCTGAATGTGCCATTTATGAAGGCATATTTATTTCACAGCAAGGTTTATATTAAGCAATAAAATATGTGGCAAAATAATTTCTCGTGTCTACCATTAATTCAGTTATGGTCCATTTTCATGTAAGGCTGTGGTGCTTCTGTGAAAGTACTCATTGGTGATTAAGCATTTTAAAGATCTTCTGATAAGATTTATCTTCTTTTAGTAATGACTGTCTGAGTGCAAGCTTGGGTAGTTATACAGAGAGAATCGTCTTTCATCTACCAACATCATCAAAAACAAACCAACAAAGAAAACCCACTTAATAGTACTGTAACTATTTCTATATGATACATCTTCAGATATTTCTGAATAATCAGATACTAGTCTCCTAACTGAGCTTACTCCTAGCAAATATTGATAGCAAATAAACACTACATATAGTTATGTGTGTATCCAACCATTAACCACTCCCACCTGAAGCAGGCATTGTAAACATCTGGCTGGACTCTTAGTAAAATGGAAATGCAGGAGTGGAAGAAAGTCAGCTACTGAGTAGCAGAAGTGAACAGAGATGAAGGGATGGATGCCACTGGCAATGACACACAGGGACCCCTTAGGAAACAGGTGTGGTAGTCCAGCTAATAAGAGGGCTCAAACCTCTGAGGATCAGAGGTCAAACTGACAACCTCAGATAGGTGTGTTTTCCGATGAATATATACAATCGCTGGTTATAATTACATGCAAAGCTGTACAAATGAAAAGAGAAAAAATCTGGGCAGAGCCTGTGAACACTAAAAATTAATAATAAAGGAGGAAAAGCAGGATGGAGAGACCTGAATGCAAGAAAGATAGAATTGCAGGAGACATTTTTGTGATGATGGCGGTTTGCATTCGGGCTTTGATGAGTGAAGATGAAATGCGGAGAGAGTATCAGGACTGAGAGAATGGAAGATGCTTTTCTTTTGGCCCTCAAAATAGAGCATGGGGCCATAAGTCATGGAATGTGGGAATCTTCTAGAAGCCAGCAGGGGCAGGGATCTCTGGCAACATTGCAGTTCTGCTTACAGCTTGGGTTTTGTTTTGTTTCCTTTTTGTTTTGCTTTTAACCTTGTGAGACTTCTGTTAGTGTCTGAAAGAAGGCACCAAAGAAGACCAACAGCCATGTAGACAATAACAAGAGTGCTTTATTAATTCCAATGTTGGGGCGATGCTTGGTGACCACCATAGAAGGTTACAAACTCCTTTCAAGTGAAGTTAGGGGAATACCAGAGAGGAGGGATTAATCTGGGGCTGATTGGTAGAGGAAAGATTAGTAGGGGGGCTGATTGGTTGGAGGTCCTAGTGGTTAGGGTCCTTCCAGCAGCAGGGTATGGAAAACTGTATTTACTTATCAAGGGACAGGGGTGCCAGCTGAGCCAGCAAAGGGGCTTTGGGGGCCTGCTGAGCCAGCAAAGGAGATTTGGGGCCTGCTGAGCGAGCAGAAGGTTGTGATTTTTCTTAGGAGTGTCTGTTTAGCTCTGTTGGCAAAGTTTTCTGTCCTGTCAGGTCCTGCAGCCATTAAGTCCCAAAGAATCACACAGAAGTCTACATTAATTACAAACTGATTGGACCATTAGCTCAGGCTTCTTATTCTTAACTAATTCTTATAACTTATATTAGCCCGTAATTCTTGTCTGTGTTAGCCATGTGGCTTGGTGCCTTTTTTATCTAGGCAGTCACATCTTGCTGGCTCTGTGTCTGGCTTTCTCTGTGTCTGGATGATGATGGCAGACTGACCCTTACTCTTCCCAGAATTCTCCTGTTCTCATTGCCCCATCTCTATTTCCTGCCTGGCTACTGGCCAATAAGCATTTATTTAAAATACAAGTGACAGGGTACAGACCAATGTCCTACAGCACTTCCTCCCCCCACCTCTTTTAAAAGCAAGATTCTGAATCATATATCCTTTGTTTATCTTTTGTCCAGGCCATTATTCATAACATCTTGTAACCAACACTATAAACAAAGATACGTATTCATAATACTTATGGAAGAATGTGACTGTAGTTTTCCGGGCTGATTGGGGGTGCTGACAATCTTATGGAGATCTAAAGAAAATTTTGAATTATTGTCAAGTCCTGATTGGAGTATCCTGTGAGGCTTGATCATCTCAGCAGCCAGCAGTCTTGAGGCTGTTCTAGATGCAGAACTCAGACATCTGGGCCATCCACTCCTATCGGAGATTTCTCAGGGGGTCTTCCTTGATCAAACCTGATTTTTCTTAACTCAGATTGAATTTACAGCCTCTTATTTCCTAAGGAAACAAAAACAAAACCTCTTCTCCAAAGTAACATAACTTTTACTTAAATTTTGAAGTCAAGGAATTTTCAAATTATGTATGTTGGATTAATCCAGCGGCATTTATAATCAAAGATCTTTTAGCAGCTTTTGCTCCTTCCTCAGCCATCAAACAATTTAAAGATAACACAATAACATACAGTATCCAGATTCTCTGTATATTTTTCATCTTTATGTTGATTTATTTTAAACTCAATTTCTTTTATTTTTATTTTTAATTTTTGGCTTTTTGAGACAGGGTTTCTCTGTATATCTTTGGCAGTCCTGGAATTAACTCTGTGGATCAGGCTGTCCTTGAACTTGCAGAGATCTGCCTGCCTCTGCCTTCCAAGTATTAGTATTAAAGTTGTGTACCGCCATACCTTAAGCTCACAGAGATCTGCCTTCCTCTGTCTCACAAGTGTTGGGATTAAAAGTGTGTTGTCACCACACCAAACTACTCTCTTTCTCTTTTTTATTTTATGAACTTTATCCTTTTTTCTTTTCTATCCCAAGCCTACATATATTTTAAAACACACTGAAAACCATTTAGAGGTTTTCTTCATCTGAATCTATCTTTACTGCATATCTCTCATTTTCTGACCACTTAAGTCCTTAATTTGCTAAACCACATGGCTAGGATTAAAGCTGTGGCTTTGATGGCTAGATCCATCCCATTCCTTAGCTTTCTGAGATTCTACCCTCATGGCAGAGGTACCAGCCAGAACCATGTTTATTGCTACAACTCTATGGTGTTTCAAGGTTCCTGCTACCACCAAAAAGTATACATTCAGCTTTTCATCAAAGCCATTTAAGTGTTTCATGGCAGGACCTCCTAAAAGAGCTGCATGGTTTTGAAGCTAAAGCTGAGTCAGGAAGCCGCTCTTAAATGAGATGCACTTGCCTCTAGCAAAGAGAGCATACCTGAGAAATTGCTGCTACCAAGAATCCGTGCTTAATTCTGTTATTTTGTGTCTATAATTACTGCCTAAGCTCTCTCAGGTTTTCTGTGAATGCAGCTGTCCACATGTTGGGTGCCATTTGTTGGCAGGGACTTCTTTCCTGTCTGGTCCTGCAACTATCAAGTCCCAAGGAATCACACAGAGGTCTACATTAATTATAAATGGATTGGCCCATTAGCTCAGGCTTCTTATTCTTAACTAATTCTTATAACTTACATTAGCCCATAATTCTTGTCTTTGTTACCCATGTGGCTTGGTACCTTTTTCAGTGAGGCAGTCACATCTTGCTTGCTCTGTGTCTGGCCTCCTCTGTATCTGGGTGATGGCTGCAGATTGACTCTTTCTCTTCCCAGAATTTTTCTGTTCTCATTGCCCTGCCTCTACTTCCTGCCTGATTTCCCCACCTCTACTTCCTGCCTGGCTACTAGCTAATCAGCATTTCTTTAAAATACAAGTGACAGTGTACAGACCATTGTCCACAGCATAGCTCTGTCCCATTTTAGTGAACCAAAACAAAGGCTTAGATTTCTGTCAGGCTAGTAGGAGAACTTGGTCTATGCCCACAACCCCAGCTCTCTCAACTTCAGGTAGACAAATGTGAAGACCAAGTCTCTGAAGTGACTCACCTCATAGTCATCTTCAATAACAATAAGGAAGGAAAATCTCCATTCTTAACAGGAATAGCCTTGTGTGTGTGTGTGTATGTGTGTGTGTGTGTGTGTGTGTGTGTGAATTTTCTAACTTACCTATTTTATCCAGTGAATTAGAGAAAATAATTTTGGTTGTTGAGTTATCTAATCCCCAACTTCTTTAATGCAGGGCTGATAGGCTTGATTTTCAGGGTTTTTTCTTTTTTCTTTTTTTCTTCCATTTTTGGCTAGCTAGACAGCACAAATTCATGACAATCCAAAACAACCTTTTGCTATTTAAATCACTAAGCCAAGGTCTCTTATTATTATAATAAGTAAATTACTGAGTACAAAAATTTTAAAGCTTGGCAGTAGAGTTAGTTCTTCTGTTTAATTAGTAGGCAGTGCAAATAATTTATTTTTGTTCAATTCTAAGGATATTTTAATATATTTACACTAGTGCGCTGTGCAATGAGATAAACTGAGATTGGTCTGATATTGTCTTGATCCTGGTGGGAGACACTGATAACCTCTTACGACTGTCACTGGACAGAAACAATACAAGCATGTTTCCAGTCTTATCCCACACTCTGTGTGCTCTAGTCAGTTAGCGGACCTTTAAAGAACTATGTATAGATATTCTATCCATCATTCGTTTCTCATCCTTGGTTTATTCTCACTTAGTTTGAACATACCAAGGGAACTCTACAGGGTCTCTGTGCTGAGTCTCACAGCCATGAAATGTAGAAGATCAAAGGAGCCTTTAAGCCCCCTTCATCTAAGACTGACCAAAAGGAGATGAAATTTCACAACTTTGTAATCCACCGTCTTATCATTTAGCTTTAAGAACAACGTAGTGGAAACCAGCTTTCACAGTCTAATTTGCACACCAGCTCTCAGACTACTGGCATGTGCTTGTACAACTCATTCTCTCCAAGATTCTGCTTCTCCACCCCATGCTTAGGAACAGATGCAGCACTGGAGTTATTTGCTATGAGTTTGAGCTGGTGCTGGCTGGAGGTGATTGATAAAGAAAATATAGAACTTATTTATCATCTCTGAAAAAGCTATTTGAATACAATATATATGTTAGCATCTTTGGATGACATCATTGTCATTTGGTAAGAAAGGGAGTTTGGCTAAATCATAATCCACCATTTCCCATTTAGTTGTAAAACGCTGCAATTTGAGAAATAATACAAAGTTCCAAAAGAGAAGTGATAGTTAGATAAAAAGATAGTGAAAAACAGAAATGTATTTAGCTGTGATTCCATAGTTATTCTAATGTTAACTAGAAAGGCCCATGAAGCTGTGGACCAAACATTAACACATTGGTGTTTGAGGCATCTTCAGTCAACATCTGTGATCAAATAAAGGCCAGTATTTGTTGTTTACTCAATGACAGAAACAGCTCTAAGAGTTTTCTGTGGATTCACAGATGAGATCTTTGAGAAGCTCTGATACACTCATGTACACACACACACACACACACACACACACACACAGAAGAGGAAATCCAGGCAGAACATTTCAAATGAAATTATCCAATAAATGTACAGATCTCACAATTTAAAAACATTTCTTCTCTAATGCTTTCCCCTCCACTTTTACACTGCCTTTGTTTCTAGTTTTTAAGCTTTTCACTTTAAAAAATGTTATATGTGTGCTTTGCCTTTATGCATATCTGTGTACCATGTGTGTGCTTAGTGTTTGCAGAGGCCAGAAGAGAGGACTGGCTCCATCATGTCAGTGCTAGGAATCAAGCCCAGGTCCTCTGGAAGAGCAGGTGGTGTCAAACCACCTTTCCAGCCCAATATACTATTAGTATTCTGAGTGTCTGAATGTTTAATATATAGAACTCAGAACACAGTTGGAATTCTAATATGAAAGTCAGTTCAAATATTTAGGAAGTTTCAATTTTTTAAATTATTTAGCACAATAGGATATGGATTCAAGTGCCAAATGCCATATACAGGAAGTTAAACAGATGACCATATTGTGTGTGTGTGTGTGATTTATTTATTTTTATTTTGTAATCATTGGTGTTTTGCTTGTATGTATGTCTACATCAGGGTGTCAGATCTTGGAGTTATAGACAATTGTGGGCTACCCTAAGAATGCTGGGAATTGAACTCGGGTCCTCTAAGAGTCAGAGTTCTTAACCGAAAAGCTATCTCTCCAGCCCCAGATGACAATATTATAATGAAGCTTAAAAACTGGTTGAAATCTCAGTCATTCCTAAATGGAAGGAGAATGAGGTAAAGAATGAAATCAGGAGCTAGGTTCAAGATAAATGAAGCTCTAGCTGCTGCATAAGAAGATGATGACTGGAGAGATGGTTCAGGGGTTAAGAGTGCTGTCTGCACTTCTAAAGGTCCTGAGTTCAATTCCCAGCAACCACATGGTGTCCTCTTCTGGTGTGCAGGCATACATGCAGAACACTGTATATGTGATAAATAAATCTTAGAAAAATGAAGATGATAGGAAGCTTCAATATATGCTCCACATGGTTTGTGTTCTAAAACTACAAGAGAAAAACTTAAGTCAGTGAAATTAGTTTTAATGATAAGCTAAATATTGTACTTATTATATTTTATTCCAGCATGTGATTAATATTAGAATTATTGAGATATTTTATATATTTTGTTTTATTCAAATTAACTTCTGTTGATGAAAAAGCTTCTCTTTACCGTGATTACAATTCATATGTTTACCATATACCAAGGGTTTTATACAAGCATGTCATGGCTAAAGTAATTCAACTACCTATGCATTAGCTCACATTCTTAGGTGATTTTTATGGTAAAAACACTTTAAAAGTCTCCCATCTTAAGCAATTTTCGAAACTGGAAGGGTAGTTATCAACTGTAGTCATTGTGTTTCAGCACGGACCAATTCATGGCTCCTTTCACACAGAGAATCCTTTGTCTTTCAACCAGCCACTGTGTTACCTATCCCAATCCTGGCCACACTGAGCCCTCGCGGCCAACCTCACTATCCACCTCTGTCTGTTCAGCTTTCTGAAGCGCCATGCAGAAGTGAGATCACGTGATGGTATTTTGCTCAACAATGTCCTCTGGGTGGATCTTCTGGGTTGCAAATAACAGACCTGCCTTCATTACAACTAATCACAGTTGAGAACCATGGACCCATATTGGATCAAGGTATTGGTCTTTAGTACTGAGTAGCCTGGATTTCTTACATGTTTTGGATGTCAGCCTCTTAGCAGATACATGGATTGTAAATACATCACCTCATTACATTCTTCATCTTTTCCCCCTGTTGACTCTTTCCTTTGCTGTCTAGAAGCTTTGTGGTACAATATCACTATCATAAGATACTTACAGAACATCTCTGTTTAGAATGGGAATGTCTACATGTTGAGCATTAATATCCTCATGTAACTATTGACTGATGTAGGAGGGTCCTCTGTTTTGTGTTGATTTCATTGGTTAAATAAAGAAACTACCTTGGCTTTTTGATAGGGCAGAAAATTAGGTAGGCAGAGTAGACAGAACAGGATGGTGGGTAGAAGGCAGTGTGCCAGATGCCATGGCTCTCTTCGGACACCAGTTAGACTCATCCCGGTAAGCCACAGTCAAGTGACGATACAGATTATTAGAAATGGGTTGAATCAATACGTAAGAGCTAGCCAATAAGAGGTTAGAACTAATGGTCCAGGCAGTGTTTAAAAGAATACAATTTCTGTTTTATTATTTCCGGGGCTAAGCTACCCATGTGGGAGCTGGGCGGGATGAAAAACAGGCCTGCTCACCTCATCACTACAATTGACTTCTGTGTTGGCTGAAAAAATATAGACAGAACAAAACTTGGACCAAAATCCAAGAAAAATCAATAGGTCCATGAGGAAATTCACTGATAGACATCAGTGTCTTCTTCAAGAGCTCAGAACTAGCTGAATGGAATATCTGTCAATTTCACAGCAGCTACTGTTTAATCTAGGTGACTGGTTAGGATTTCACAACTATTTCAAATGCACGAGATGGAAAGAATGCTAAGCCCAAAATAGAGGCTTAAAATCCAGTCTTTGTTTGTGTAAGATGTGGTCAAGGCATGCACCCATTTCCTCAGCTCTAAGCTGTTGTATTTCCAGCAGTGATTTGACAATTAAATTAAATAATTTTGTTTAAGTTACAGAGAAAAAAAATAAACAAAAGGAATAGTGACCACATTGTTGAGTTAATTTGGGTTTGATGATGTTCATCCACATTGTCTTTTGTAAACAAGAATTTATGTTAAAATTCCTTCATAAAATACTTCTAAGAAATTGGACTTTATTTAAACTATTGAATTGTTAAAAATAAATCTCAAAGAGTGATATAATTATTAGGTGTATCTAATTGTCTCACTTTATTGAGTCAACAAAATTTCATTTTTAGTTCTACTCAAATGGTCAAGAGCTAAAGGAGAGACATGTGAAGAAGATGGATTTATGTTTCTTACTGCACAAAGTAGAAGTGAATTCAGAAAAAGCCATTTTGACTATATTATACCAAATCATTGTGGCAACATTTTACATCAATAAGAAACAACTGTTATTCTTTCTCAGGAGGCAGGAAAATTTTAAGGGTTAATTAATAGGTTGTATTGATAATCACTTATTCTAGACTGGTTCATCATAAATATGAAGTTATCATCCATAAAAGAATATATGATTATATAGATTGGAAAATGCTCAAAAGCATTCAATGCTTTCCCACAGCTGTGCATGATGGCTAATGCTTATGTTTCCAGCACTCAAGAGATGAAGGTAGGAAGATATCAAGATGGAAACCAACCCAGACTCTAATGTAAGAGTCTCAGGCCACATGGAGCTGCAAAGCAAGACCTTTCCCGAAGATCATATCAGTGAGTAAACTAAGTTATTCCTCATCTAGATAACTTCTTTGGAATTATTTGAATAAGCATATATCAATAAGGATGTCTATTGGTTATACTGTAACATTTAATATGTGTACATAATGTGCAATCATGCCACATGTGGGCCATTGGGATACCTAACACCTTCGGCACTTGCCTCTTCTTTGCACTGGAAACATTCAATGTCCTCTACCTGTTCTATGTAATATTCAGTTAGTTGTTCTCAAATATTGGATTAAGTTTTAACAAGTTTCTTCAGGAAGACAGGCATGGTACAAAAATCCGTAATCCTAGCAAGAGGGAAACTGAGGTAGGAAAAGCAGGAGCTCAAAGCCAGCCTGGGTTACATAATGACACTCTGTCTCGAAGAGATGGAGGGAAGGAGAAAAGGAGTAAGGGGGAAGGGCAGAGGAAGGAAGGAAGGAAGAAGGGAAGGAGGAAAGGAAGGGGAGAAAAAGGAAGAGGACAGAAGAGTAGAAAGGAAAAGTAATTTTTTAAAGTTTGTGTCCAGCCAGGGCTGTGGCAGTAGGGAAGAAAAAGTTTTATGTTTCTTATTTAAGGTAAAGCAGAGTTTACACTTGATTTAAGACAGCTGCAGTATATAATAAGATTCAATTTCAAAGAATAACAAGCAGGCAACGACACATTTAAAACCAAAATATATCTTTCCTTCTTTGGATTGGTTTTCTTAGCAGAATTTCTTTCTGAGCTAAAATATTTTTGCAGAACCTCAATATATAAAACAAACTAAAGCCATATTGTATGAGCTTAAGATAAATTATGTCATATTTGTTTCTTCTGATACAAATATAACAGTGTGAAGACAGCTTTGATCAGTTAAAGTATTTTACTTAGCTATAGGAGGATCACTACCTATGAGGGTCTCATATCCCTGCTTGTACTTTTTCATGTGCATATCACTATAAACATGAATATAAACTGTTTCAGAATTAATGATAGTGAGCAATTTTGAACAGAAAATGTCAATAGCGATTTAATAGTGATAATGGTGTGTCATTGTACTTCTTTTTTGTTATTTTCTCTATGAAATTTTCACCCATGTATACAATATACCTTGATCATATTTATCCCTGCCCCTTTGCTCCATCTTTGTGCTCCTTACACATCCTGGTCTGTGATATTTCAATTCTCTTTGATGTGTGAGATCCAGGAACCTGAAGTAGATACACAGTGAAACTTGATTCAAAGTTTAATCCGTAGGAATATCAAGAATTTGTTCACACTTTCTATTATATAATTGAGAGTCACATGACCAAAAGGTAATTACTGCTTTCTTAATGGGTCAAATCTTCACTAGACGATATCCTAACAATACATACACCAAGAAGAGTGAAAATTACTTCACCAAGTCTAAATTGAAAAAAAAGAAAAGGTAGTAAATTTGGCATTGATATACATACATGTGTCTCCTTTCTTCATATATATATATATATACACACTGTGTGTATATTTATCTTTATATACAGATATATAAAATTATAAAATCATCCAACATATGAAACACAGTCTAATTATCTGATTGGGGAAGGATTAAAACTAAAACTTAGGATAATAGTACTATTTAAGTTTGAAGGAATATGATCTGAGTAGAGCTACTTTAGGATCACATATTATTTATTCTGATGTATGACAAAGATAGTCATTATTTTATATATCAGTAAGATAGGCAAGCATAAGCTTGGATAATTAGTAACACAGACACCTGACATGTTACTATCAAAAATAATCTGAATGAAGGGGAAAACATCCTTCAACAATTTAAAATTGAAAAACAAAAGGAAAAAATGAAATAAACTTGTCAAAAATTATTAAGTAATAGCAATAAACACAACATATTAGAAGTTGTGCATGAGTGTGTATGTGTGTGTGTGCGTGTGCACATGCCTATGTATCTAGTGGTTATCTAGGATTGATACATTGGTGTTAAAAACTCAGTAGCTAATCTGCAGTCAACTTAGGTATGTAGGGTCTTCACTGCCAAGTTCAGCTACGTAGTGAAACTATGACAAAACCCCCAAGGCTGGGAATCTTACTTAGTGGTAAAACACTCATGTACAAGAACCTGGGTTCAATTTACAAGTGAGAAAATGGACAAAATTTTAGGAGACACACCTAACTGAGAACTCAAAGAGATTTCGGTCAACTAAAGGATTAATAGTAAAGAATGTGGGTGAAACAATAATACTAGATAAAACAGGCTTGAAGGCAGAAGAAACATGCAGAAAATCACATTTTAATGCTAATCTTGAGCAGCTGGAGGAATGGCTCAGCGGTTATGTGCACTGGCTGCTCTTCCATAGCACAAGGGTTCAATTTCCAACACACACACGGTGACTCACAACTTGTAACTCCCATCCCAAGAGATCTGGCACTTTTTTTTTCTGGCCTCTGTGGGCATCACCAGGTATATGTACAGTGCACAGACACACATACATGGAGAACACCTATACATATAAAAATAAAACACATAAAATATTTTAAAGGTGTAACCACAAAACACATAAAGTAGAAAAAAAAACGACAATTACCATTCAGAAATAAATTCACCATCACAGGGAATAATGATAGGCCATTTATACACGGAGAAAAAGCTGTGACTGGCTACAGAACATTTGAACAATGTAATTAACAAACTTAACTCGATGTATCCAATTACAATACAGCCTTCTTTGTCTTTCTTCCCGGAAGCGTCAAGATAGGACACAGCACACCTCCCCATTTCCATGAATTTACCTCCTCTTCTACTCTCATAGATACCAGAAGTGGTGGAAAAATGATTGAGGTACAATCAACTCTCACCAGACACATCTGGGTAGTGCCCATTAGAACAAAAGGTACATGGTGCCCCAATTCCATGATAAATAGTCCAATTCCACATTCTAGGAGGCTAAAAGTAGCAGCTAAAACTATCCAAAACAGAACAGATCCCACTTAGGCCAAACTCTTCTCAGTGATTGACCCACTATTCTGCCCCTAGGGAAACCAGGCAAAGAGGGACAGCATCAACCCTTTGTGGACCCATTATCACCTTTCTGGGTTTCGTTATACAGACAAGTATGTCTGGATTCTAAGCAGGTGATGTTGAAGTTAACCCCTCATTATCACCATGTTCATAATACTGAAATGGAGCATGCATGTTAGGGGAAGGCAGTTGTGTTACAAATTCCACACCTACGGAGGTGTTAACGTGGCCCACAGTGGCAGGCAAAGAGTTACAATGTGTTCAGACAGTTCTCAAAGTGTACATTGCTTTTTATTAATTTCTAGATAGTTAAAGTATAGTTAAAAACAAAATGAGGATGAAAAGTATTAGATATTGATGGACAGTACACAGAGCACAGTTAAGAATAAGTCTTGTGACAGACACAGGAATAGGAATATTTCTATAATAGATATTTTCTGTTAATAAATTTATTTCATCTATCATGTCCATATCCCTGTCATAAAGTCTATTATCTCTAAATATATATCAATAACCAAGACAAAATGCAGTGCAAGTACAGTGTGGTCAAATATAATGCACAGCAACACATAGTTAACTTTCCCACTGAGATTTGCAGTGATTTCATTAATTCAACAAATACTGTTAATATTCCTACCAAGGTCAGGTACAGAGTAGACACTAGAGACACGACCATGATGAAACGGATAAAATATTTTTAAAAATGCTCATTATCCCTAGCAATGAAACAAATGAAAACTAAAACTACTTTGAGATTTCAAAGTCAGAACGGCTCTTTAACTTTGTATGTTTTTTTAGATAACGACCAACAAGTTCAGGTGAGGAGGCGTCAAAGGGTACCAGTCTCTATGGAAATCACTGTGGAGAATCCTCCAAAAGCTAAAACTACATCTACCATATGACCCAGCTATACCACTCCTCGGCATTTGCCCAAAGGACTCGACATTATTACAAAGATACTTGCTCAGCCATGTTCCCTGATGCTCTCTTCACAATACCTAAGACATGCAAACAATCTAGTTATCTCTGAGCCAACAAACAGAAAATGAGACTGTGGGATGAGTTCATAATGAAGTCATGTTCAGCTGGAAAGAATAGCAAAACTTTAAAACTTTATCTAAATGGGCAGAACTAGAAACTATTGTATTGACTGAATTAATCCAGAAAGACAAGCCTGCACGTTCTTTCATATTTGTGGATTCTGGATTTGAATCTTTGCATGTGACTACAAATCCAAGGCTAACCAAAGAAATGTGGAGATACAAAAGGAACTACTGGGGGAGGGAAAGAGGAAGAAGGAGTTCTAGAGAGGGAGATAGCAGGACACAGGTGCTGCGAAGGGGCATGGGGAGGGAAGAGGAGAGTTTAATACTGAGAGGGACGGAAAAGAGATAAGCCGCACTGAGGATGTTTGGAGACGCCAGAAGAAAACAGTTTTGTAAGCAGTTTACTTTAAAAATACACTTATAATACACATAAATATAAGTATTGTGTGCATATATATGTGTATATATGTATACGTTTCATGTCTATTATGCTACACACATGTATATCACAACAGTGGTTATAGAGAAGATCATGAGCTCCATGAGGGATGGAGTAGGAGATGGGAGGAGCTGGAGAGAGGAGAGGGAGTGGTGAAAATGATGCAAATCCAGTGTGCTCAGGCAAGAAATTTCAAACAAATCTTTAAAAGACAAGATTTCTATTTTCCAGGCATTTATATTCTAATTCAGAACACAAGTAGCATCAGGTTACAGTCACGAACAATGAATCAATCAGTTCCTCACAGTGCCAAGTTCCTTAAGTAAATAAAGTAAGACTGTGCTACGTGCAATCTCTCAGCCTTCATAACACTGACATTTGTGAGAGACTATTCTTTGGTGAGCATTTTCCAATATTTAGAGTACATTTAGCCTTCATCTTCTATGTGATGTCCTGTCCCTTCTAGTGATTAGAAGCAAAATCATCTACAGAGACTGCCAAACGTCCCCTGGAGGACCACAAGACCCCTAGCTAAGAACCATTGTACAAGAGTGATGGGGCCACAGAAGATGCTGTTTGAGTTGATGTCCTTCGATGTGCATAGAACTTCACTGAAAAGGAAAAACAATCTAATGAGGCAATAATTTGGTGAGAGGTTTCCAGACAGAGAGAACCAAATGTCAAAGCAATAAGCAGTAATGACCTTGTACTGTCCAAGGAACAAAGGTTTCTGTGGCCAAAGCACACAGATGGAGTGGATGAAGCAAGAGAGGCAGAAAGATCTGAACTGCATTAAGGCCAGCAGACCACGAGGGAAAGTTTTGATTTAAGCTTGATAAACACATAATGCAAAGTTTAGAAGAAGAGAGTTCTAGCTGTGCAGTGAGAAATGCTTTGGGCCAGACCTTGAATATGCCCAGGACTGAGCTTTTCCATCCTGAGGAGACAGACAACAGTACTCCAGGTGTGGGTAAGGGATCAGACATGATAAACCCCGGCTTGCACTAAGCGAAGACTACAGAGAACAGGTTTTCTTAACTGTCAGAAACTTAAAGTCTACTGCAGAAGTTGGGAAAACAACTCAGAGTAGCCTGCAAGGACAGTGTATCCTAAGTGACACATGGGCAGCAGCTGGGAGCCACGGTGCCCACTGTGTGTGTATGGACTCTGGCTCAGCCCTAATCAAGTCTCTTTGAGAAGGAAGGGCTCAAAGCCAAGGGCAGGCCAGGTTACCCAACAGGAGCCGTGCAGACAACCCAAAACCTGGCAGTGATAGCACAAAGATGCTACTGGATTGACTTTGCAATGTTGTTGCTAGAGGTTTACAAAGTCAAGGTCTTTCTCTTCAACATAGACCAGATGGAAGGCAGACATTCATTGCTGTATCACTGTGTGTGTAAGGTGCTGTCCAGGGAACTTTCTGTGCTTAGTCTTCCAAAAACACAGAAGCCTAATTTTCCATTCAATATGCCATTTTCTAAAGGTACTGCAATAGTACTACTGTTAGGTGACAGAAGACAGAACCTAAGCAATTCCAAGTTCTAGGCACCCAAGCCTAACAGGAAGCATGGCAAACTGCTCAGATAAGGCTGTTGAAAAAGATGAACTCAAGGGCAGACCTAGCTAGTTGTAACCATTTGAACAGCAACTAGAAACAGCTGTTCTTATAAACTTTGTAAATGAATGTAGTTTAATCTTCACAAAGACCCAAGAAAGGTTTTACTAGCTGTCACATTTTATAAACAACAAATCTGAGGTTTACAGACCTAAGAGTCTTGTCCAAAGACACAACAAGTAAGTCATAGGAGTGAAATTTGAATCAAGGCAGGCAAAGGCACAGCCCTTCAATCTGGAATGAACCAAGGTCTCTTCCGAGAAGGAATTTTATTAAGAACTCATATATCCTATTATGCAAAAATAAGGTGTATAATTTAAAATAATGCACATTATTTAAAGGAATTTCACCAACAAGAATAGCTGGTGCTGTTTTAAGATGTAAATCTTCCTTCACTGTCTGCTAAAAGAAAAAATTTAAGGAGGAAACAGCTAATTCACTCATTTATTTGTCTCATTTCTTAATTTTCAAACAAGTAAGTGGAAAAAGGAGTTGAGTTGTAAATTTGCTAATCTTTTCTTAACTAATGAGTTCAAGTATTTCCAGAAGAACAGGTTAAGATTCATCCAAACCTCATCTAAATTCCCACCTCTAGCTCTTCTAACCCAGTGGTTCTCAACCTTCCTCATGCTGTGGCCCTTTATTAGGGTTCCTCATGCTGTGGTGAGCCCAACCATAAAATTATCTTCATTGCTAATTCATAACTGGAATTTTTATGAATCATAATAAATATTTTTGAAGATAGGGGTTTATCAATGGGGTTGTAAGCCACAGGTTGAGAATAACTGTTCTAGTTAACTACAGTTTGAAAAATCAGAATAGTCTAGAGCTGTAACCATCGATGACAGCATTTTAGAATCTGTGTATCTAAGTTCAAGTAGCTGACAAGATGGACGACATAGGAGCTTTTGAAATGACATCACACTTCCTATAGCTCCAGGGTGATGTAGGAGATTGACTCAATCTCCTGATGACCCAATGTGTCAAAAAAATGTGCATTCTCTAACAAGAAAATTCTAGCTTTAAAAAGCAAGTACACAGCCATCGAAGAAATTCAAGACTTGGAAACAGAGGTTTAATGTTAGAACCTTGGTCAAGCAACTATACTACAAACCATTGGAGATTAAGAGACCTTCATTAGACAGGAGGGAGCATTCCCTGGCCCTGGCCACGAGGCAGGGTAGAGTGAAGACAACAAAGACAATTCCTGAATGAACAGTTTATGGACTGTGCAACGTTCTGACAAGAGAAACATATACAGATATAGATTCTATATCGCAGGCTAAATAACCAGGGATAGGATGCCTCCTTTGTGCCGTCAAGTTTCTTGGAGAGTAGCAGTATGTGCTGGTGTAAAGACCAGTGTATACAGTGTATTTCTGCTTTCTGTATGTGATCAGGATAGAGCTAGAAAATTCTCCACATATGTAGCTTTCCCTGCTGTTGTGCTGCTGTGTCCAACTTCGATGTGATATTTTTTATGTTTGATCATCTCTAAAAAGCCTATTCTTTTCTAAAAAGAAACAGAAAGGGAGTGAATCTGGAAAAGAAGGTGGGGGAGAAAATGGGAGTAGAGAAAAGGGAAACTATAATCAGGATATATTTGTGGTATGAGAAAAGAACCTATTTTCAATAAAAGAAAAAATGTAAAGAAATTAGATTACAGTATGTTGATAGAAATATGTAATTTGACCTGCAATAAAGGAAAATAGACTAAATCTTGAAAAATAAAAAAGAGAAAAGTTTCCTAATTTGAGCTGTCCATTGATTTTTTTTGACATATGAAGTTTAAAGTATTTTAATCAGACTTGGTGTAGGATGATTGATTAAACTTGAATTTATACATTTAATCATCTATATAAACATAGTTTCATGAAAAATAAATAAATGAAGATTTTTCTTTTACTAAAAAATGATTTTTTATGTGTTATATGAGGGGACATTTGTATCTGATACAAATGATGGCTATGACTAACAATGAACACTAATCTACCTCCAAAAGCTAGGCTGTTACTAATATCTTGTTAGTCTACCTCTCTGTCTCTTTCTGAAAGCTAAAATTATCTTCAAGCTTGTCTTACTCTCTTGCTTATAAAAGCGTAGATCATAAACAATTGTATCAAGAGTTCTCCTTGATTGAGCTCAGAATTGTGTTTTCACACATACAGAATTCAACTTTAAACTTGTGTACTGAAAGAATATATCATAATATATTGTGTTGACTGAGGTTTCTGTCCCAACTGGTCCTGCAGCCAGTCAGTCCCAGAGAAACACACAAGGATCTACATTAATTATAAAATGATTGGCTTAGTAGCTCAGGCTTCTTATTAACTCTTATAACTTGTATTAGCCCATAATGCTTGTCTGTGTTGGCCATGGGGCTTGGTACCTTTTATCAGTGAGGCATTCTCATTTTGCTTCCTCTGTGTCTGGGTAACAGTTGCAGACTGAATCTTTCCTCTTCCCAGAATTCTCCTGTTCTCATCATCCCATCTCTACTTCCTGCCTGGCTACTGGCCAATCAGGAATTTATTAAAATAATACAAGTGACAGGATACAAGACCATTGTCCCACAGCACTTCCCCTCCTTTTTTCCAAACAAGAACTCTGAATCTAATTGCCTTTGTTTAGCTTTTTTTCCCAACCATTATCCACAACAACTTGTAACCAACACTCTAAACAAAGAAAAACATCCATAATTCATTTTGGGGGAATGTTTTGGGCATAGTTTTCCAGGCTACTTGAGGGTGCTGGTAATCTTATGGGGACCTAAAGAAAATTTTGAATTATAGTCAAGTTCTGACTAGAATATTCTGTGAGCCTTGATCATCTCATCCATCAGTCTTAAGGCTGTTTTGGGTATAGAACTCAGACATATGGGCTATTTACTATTATCAGAGATTTTTCAGGGGGTCTTCCTTCATCAAACTTGAATTTTCTTAACCCAGAATGAATCCACAGCCTCTCATTTCCTGTGGAAACAAAAGCAAAACCTCTTCTTCAAAGTAACATAAATTTGACTTAAAATTTGAAGTCAAGACATTTTCAAAGTACATATGTTGGATTAATCCAGCAATATTTATAATCAAATGTCCATTAGCAGCTGTTGTTCCTTCCTCAGCCATCAAACAACTCAAAGACAACAATAATATACAGTATCCAGACTCTCTGTGCATTTTCCATCCATATGTGGCTTTATTTTAAACTCTATTTCTTTTATTTATTTATTTTTTGATTTGTTTGGTTATTTTTAAGACTAGGTTTCCCTGTGTATTTTTGACTGTCCTGGAACTCACTCTGTAGATCAGGCTGTCCTTGAACTCACAGAGATCCANCTTGTTTAGCTTTCTTCCTGACCATTATCCATAACAACTTGTAACCAATACTCTCAACAAAGAAAAATATCCGTAGTCCATTTTTGGAAATGTGGGCATAGTTTTCCAGGCTACTTCCTGCTGATTGGGGATGCTGATAATCTTATGAGGACATAAAAAAAAATAAAATTATGATCAAGTCCTGACTTGAGTATTCTGTGAGGTTTGATCATCTCAGCCAGCAGTCTTAAAACTGTTCCCAGGTGTTGAATTCAGAAATATGGACAATCTGTTCTTACTGGAGTTTTCTCAGGGGGGGGGTCTTCCTTGAACAAACCTAATTTTTCTTAGCCCAGAATGAATCCACAGCCTCTTATTTCCTGTGGAAACAAAAGTAAAACCTCTTCTCCAAAGTAACATATTTTTTGACCTAAATTTTGAAGTCAATGAATTTTAAAAACATATATGTTAAATTAATCCAGAAGCATTTATAACCAAATATCTTTCAGCAGCTGTTGCTCCCTCCTCAGCATTCAAACAATTCAAAGACAACAAAATAACACAGTATCCAAACTCTCTGTGTATTTTCCATCTTTATGTAGTTTTATTTTAAAATCCATTTGTTATCTTTTTCTTTTTAATTTTATTTTGAGACTCTGTGTACATTGGCTGTCCTGGCACTCACTCTGTAGACCAGGTTGTCCTTGAATTTACAGAGATCCACCAGTCTCTGTGTCCCAAGTGTTGGGATTAAAGGTGTGTGCTACCACATCCAACTACTTTCTTTCTTTTTTTTTATTTTAAGAACTTTATCCTTTTTCTTTTTTCTCCCAAGTCTACGAATATTTTTAAACACACTGTAAACTGTTTAGAGGTTTTCTTCATCTTTGAATCTATATCTTTACTCTATATCTCTTCTGACCACATGAGTCTTTAATTTGCTAAGTGATATTGCTAGGATTAAAGCCATGACTTTAACGGCTGGATCCACCCCATTCCTTAACCTCATGGCAGAAGTACTAGCAGGAGCCATGTTTTTTGCCAGAACTCTATGGAGTTTCAAAGTCCCTGCCTCCACCAAAAAGCATGCAGTTGGCTATTCATCAACACCATTTAAGTGTTTTGTGGCAGGGCCTCTTAAAAGAGCTGCAAGGTTTTTTGAAGCTAAAGCTGAGTCAGAAAATCTCTCTTAAATGAGATGAACTTGCCTTTAGCAAACAAAGCCCACCTGAGAAAATGCTGCTACCCAGAATCCATGCTAAACTCTGTTCTTTGGTGTCTAGAATTGCTCTCTCAGGTTTTATATGGATATTGTTTTCCACTTTGACACCATTTGTTGACAGAGGTTTCTGTCCTGCCTGGTCCCGCAGCTGGTCAGTCCCAAAGAAACACACACTGGTTGGCCTAATAGCTCAGGCTTCTTATTAACTCATAACTTATATTAGCCCATAATTCTTATCTGTGTCAGCCACATGGCTTGGTACCTTTATCAATGAGGTATTCTCATCTTGCTTCCTCTGTGTCTGGATGATGACTGCAGACTGACCCTTTCTTTTCCCAGAATTATTCTGTAATTGTCACCCCATCTTAACTTCCTACCTGCTTGCTCCACCTATACTTCCTGCCTGGCTACTGACCAATCAGTATTTTATTAAAACAATAAAAGTGACAGGATACCTGACCATTGTCCTGCAGCAATATCACGTATCTTTACCAATGAGTTATTGGATTTCAGCTAACATTTCACTGTGATAAGCAATGGTCCCATGACCAATAGTGATGCATGAGGGGTTTTTTTTGCTACGATGAGAGAGGTGATAACATTTCTCATTATCAGACTCCGTAACATAGAGAAAATAAAATATATTTTTGTCATGACCTTAGTCTTCATTCACTTTTCACTGCACATGCTTAGAGTCTCTTCATAAGGCGATTGGCCATATGTGTTTTCTCTTCTGTAAGCTGATTATTTGTCATCCTTGCCAATTTTTCCATTGGGTTATTTATCTCTTTTACTGATTCACATCAGTTACACAAATATTTATGCACCATATTTACATAAACTTTGTCCATTTTATATATTATTAATATCCCCTCTTGTTTTGTAGCTTTCCATTATCTTTATAAGCAGTGGGGGAATTTGTTAAGCTTTTCTTCAATGATTATCCTACATTGGACAGTACCCCCCCAACCCTGCAAACATATCCATCTCAAAGCAGGAAGTGTACTCTCACTTGGAAATAGAACCTTTGAAAATATAATCAATTTTAGCTAAGATTATATTGGATTAAAATTAACTCCCAAAACAACCATTGTTATTCCTGCTTAAAAACATAAAGGAAAATATAGAGAAAGGGATAAAGAAAATAAAGGGAATAATTCCAAACAATAAAGGATGAGGACATTGAATGACAGCCCTATAACTCAAAGAAGATCAAGGAAGGCTAGCATACATAAACAGCTTATTTTACATTTTTTAGGAATATTGTAGGGATCACATCTTGAAGGTTTTTCTATTTTCTTCTATTTATATAAAAATAGTTTCTGTACTGTGTATTAGAACGTCCATCCTTTCCCCCTAAAGTTGCAAAGCCTTGGCCACACAGCAAGGTACCAGCTAAGTTTGGGTTTCATACTGAGAGCTTGCGCCTGTTCAGTTTGCATATGATGCTAATCTAAGCTAATTATTAACTATTAGAGTTCTCTTCTGGGAGTGCTACTCCTCTCAGTTCCTTCTATTTGTCTTTTGGTTATTGTTGGGCAATTGAACCTTTAATAAAATTAAAGATTAGGTCATAAATTGCCTCTTAAATATCTTTTGGAGTTTAAATTGAAATTTCATTTAATCCATAGATCAACATAGGAGCAGTAACATTTTTATGATATTAACCCTTTGTATGAAGAAAATGTTCTTGTTTTTAATTTTTGTCTAAAATGTTCAACTGATCTTAAACTTGTTATGTAGCTGAGAGTGGTCTTGAACCTCTGGCCCTCTTGTCTGTAGATCTGATGTACTGGGTTTACAGGTATATACCACTACGCACTGTTATATTATATTTTCTCACAAAGTGCTGAGTTACTATAATTTTTACCACACAAATTGTCACTATTAAATGTCTTCCTAAGTACTACAAATACTTTGTGACAATACTAGTTTTTCAAAATTATTTTCTAGGAAGTCTCTGTACATAAAGTCTAGTTTGATTATTAGTGTTACATTCAGCTGCCTCATGAAGCTCTTTTGTTACTTTGACTTATTTATAAATACCATTTAGTTTTCTATTTGGATTGTTGCACGGCCCCCTTAAAAACAAAGAGAAATCTGTTTTATTTTTCCTTTTTATTTATTACTTTTTTTGCAGTCCTGGAGAATTAAAGCAAAATGGCTACAGTAAACAATATATACTTGAACCTTGCAAGCTAAGAAGGCAGATCTTTCTTTGTTAAAAAAAATTCTTCCCAACTTCTTGTTTTAAAAAAATATCAAGCCCTTAAAAGTTGAAATAACAATATATTTTAAAGCACTTAAATCAAATTCCCCTTTCCCTTTTATTAGTATATATTACTTATGTAAAATAATGGGCTTCAATGTAATATTTTCTTACATGTGAGTAATATACTTTCAATTCTACCCCTAAAATTACATTTTTGACTTATCTCTTCCTGGTCTCCTTCCCATGTCCACATAGTTCTTCTGCCACTTTAATGTCTCTTTAAAATGCTATTTTCTTTAGATTCTGCATGAGATAAAAACATGCTGTATTTGTCTTTCTGAGTTTGGCTTACTTTACTTAAGATGAGAATCCCTGGTTCTGCCCATTTTTTCTGGATATGATAGTATTCATCACGCTTCCCTTATCTTCTGTCTTTCCTGGGGAACTGACTGAAACCTCCAGCATTATCTTATACACTAATACCACCATAGCAGCCATTCCTGTCTTTTTTGAAAATAAAAGTATTAATTCATTGAAAATTTCATTCATGCATAATCATAGTCAGCTTACTCTTCTCCATAATTCTTGATTAATCCATCATTTATCCTCTCATCCCTTCCAAACCTCATGTTTTTTTTCTATAACCCAACGAGTCCAAACTGGACACAGTCAACCTACCAGGAGAAACATCCTTAAAGAAAACAGATTCTCTCTCCTCCAGGAACTGTCAATATCTCTCTGGCCAAGGGTGGGGCTCATCATCCCCTCCTCAACTTGTCTTTCTCTTAGTTCAGCGGTTCTTGATGCTGCAGACCCATGAATAAAGCTCCTCATACCTTAAAGTTATTTTGTTGTTACTTCATAACTGTAATTTTGCTATTATTATGAATCATAATATAATTTTTTTGGAGATACAGGTTTGCTAAAGGGATGACCCACAGGTTAGGAACCACTGGTCTTAGTTACATTTCTATTGACATGATAAGACACTATGACCAAAGTGACCTACAAAATAAAATGTTTATTGAAGTTCACAGTTCCAGAGGGTTAGAGCCCATGATCATCATGGCAGAGAACATGGCAGCTCCAGGCAGGCAGGGTGCTGAAGCAGGAGGTGAGCTTACATTCCGATCCACAGATGTGAAGCAGAGAGAGTATGAGGTAGACTTTAGAAACTTCAAAGCCCATCCCTAGGGACATACCTCTTCCAACAAGGCTGCATCTCTTAATCCTTCCCTTTCACCAACTAGAAACTACAAAATCAGAGCCTAAAGGGACCATTTTCATTCAAATAATCACTCTTCTATGTCCTGGCACAGCTATTGTGAAGCCGCGAGTATAGCACTCCTGTTGTATCAGAAAGACAACGACCTGCACAGCTACTGTGAACTCACGAGTATCACACTTCTGTTGTGTCTGAAAGACAATGTTTTACTCTAAGCCTTCTTGACCTCTGGCTCTTACAATCTTTTTTATTCAATCTTCCGTAATAGTTTCTGAGCTTTTGGGAGAGGAAATTTCATAAGATGTCCCATGTGTGGCTGAACACTCCACATTCTCTGCATTTTGATCACTTTCTGCATTAACCACACGCCCCAGAAGTCTACATAGCACCTTCCAGAACTAAGAAATGAGGGAGGAAGTCATAGAAAGTAAGCCCGTAAGCAGTGTAAATTTAGTTTCTTCCTCCAGGTTCCTGCTTGTGTTCCTGCCCCACTTCCCTCAGTAATGGATGGTGATGTGGAAGTTTAACTCAAATCCTTCCCTCTCTAAGTTGCTTTGGTCACAGTGTTTTATCACAGCAATAAAATGCTAAACAGCAACCAAGAACAATGACAATAGCCTGTACTATTGGGGGTGTCCAGGACACCTCTGACCAAAAATTGGACGAGAGGTATCCCACACCAGGAACTAGACTTTTTATTTGCCAACATAAGGTTTCTGAGAGAACTATTATTCCATTTATAGGGTAATTTCAGTTAAATTCTCTTATATGCATATGAGATTTATAAAGTAGAGTTTTGTATGGATTTTTCAAACATTCTGAATGTTGTTTATCCTTCCTCTAGACCCCATTCTACCCACACCTCCATCCCTTTCCCAACTTAAAATTCCCTTCCATTATTCTTTCTTTCCCTTTCATATAATCAATGTTTTACTATCTTTCCACTCCCTGCAATCATTCTTTCTCCTCGCTATCCATGCTTCCTTTCTAATTTTCTGGATTCTATGTATACTTCAAACTGAACACACAAATCTAAAGATTTGACACTAGGATCCATATGTAAGCTAGACATTTTACATTTGCCTTCTTGGGTATGAATAAACTCACCCAGGGTATTCATCCAGCTAAATTCATTTTATTGGCAGAGTTCATCATTTCATTTTTCTTTAATGCTCACTAACATCCCATTGGTAAGTTTATTTTTCATTATCCATTCATTATCAGCTGATAGAAATCTAGGTTTTTCACATGTCCTAGCCATTATCAGTGGGGGCAGCAACGAACATGGATGATTAAGTAGCTCTATAGTAAGATATAGAGTTCTGTGGGCATATGTCAAGGAGTGGTGTAGCTGAGTCAGATGATAAATCTATTTCTAGGTTTTTTTTAAAGCCACCCTGGTGGATGCACCAGTTTCCACTCCTAACAACAATGAAGAAGTGTTCCCCTTCCCCACACCCAACCAAGCATTTATTGCCTTTTTAAAGAAAAGACTTGGCCTAAAATGGCTCCCTTAATTAAGATGTCTACTTCCCTGCTCCCATATCCACCCTTCCTCCATCCCAACCATCCCAAACCCCC
>LOEQ01003478.1:45786-64859 GCA_001685075.1 Bramus lutescens
AATATCCCCCTTTAAATGTAAAAGAACATTTATAAACAATATTTGGGAATATGCCCACAGCTCCTTCTACATTTCTGAGTCAGAATTTGGTTCTTAAAATGAAAAGCAATGAGGGTCTAACTTAGTCACTGCCTGGGTCAAGTTTCTTTTCAGTTTGCTGACATTTTGTCCTGTTCTCCACAATGGCCTCTCAAGACAGATCCCACCCTGAAGGTGCAGTCAGGTCAGTTAAATTCAAGCTCCCCAACTAAATGTTGCTCCAGTCCTTAGGCATTATGGCTAGTCCAGATTTAAACAATAATTCCCTCTCAGGATGTCACAGAAGGATTGCTGTCCTTCTAAGTCACACAGCACTGTGGGAACTCTGTCTTGGTCAAACCTGAAGCTGGAGCTGTGGTTTGTGAGGGTTGCGAACCTGACCTGAGGGTGCAACTGCTGTGGCCACTGGGCCTGTTTCTGGAAAGAGGCTTCTGTTTCCCCTCCCTCTGCAGTGATAGGCTCTATTGCCTATTCTCTTTCTTTTCCTGAGTACTTTGCCATTATCCTATCTCCTTCTTGAGTTTCTAAAGCTTTTCTTTCTCCTTTTGAAGTAGTCTATTCTTTCTTATGCTGACTCTTTCTTACCCAGGTGTAATGCTTTGGATGAGAAATGCACCACATAGGTTTGTGTATTTGAACATTTGGTTCCACATTGGTGATGCTGTTTGTCAAGGTTATGGAACCTTTAGAAGGTAAGGCCTTGATGGAGGAAGTACATCACTGGTGGTGGGCTTTGATATAACCTCACCCATCTCTCTCTCTCTCTCTCTCTCTCTCTCTCCTTCTTCCTATATATGAATAAAAATGTGATCAGCCAGCTTCCTGTTCACTCCTGCTGCCATGTTTTCCCTATCACCATGCCTTCCCCACCATGACAGACTCTAGCTACATAAATCCATGTCTCCTCTAAGTTGCCCTTAGTCATCTTATTTCATCACAACAACAGAAACCAGTAAACCAAGTCACCAGGTCACACAAAGGCAGATTCTAGTCCCCTATCTTAGTGGGAAATCTCTAGATTTGGGCCTTGAGAAGTCATGTGGACCTCTTTTTCTGTTTTCTTGTGTTGTAAGAATAACCCCAGCCTAACTTACAGAAGAAAATAAGCAGTATGGGACAGTAGCCAGTCATCCTAATCATGTCAGCTAAAGTCCCAAATGCTTGCCAGCCCAAGCCAATTCATGGACTGCCACTCCACTGGGGTCTCTCATGACTGACTACAGACATATGAGGAATACTAGCCAACATCAAGACTGCCCAGTTGAACCAAGAGTCCTGTGAGTGTTTATTACAGTACAATATATCATCAGTGTTTCTGTAACTTGAGGTTTCTCCGTCCTGCCCTGTTCTATGACTGCTTCGAAATAATCACTCAGAAACTTAATATTAATTTCAAAATCTTAGACCTATTGTTCAGGCTTATTCTTAACTAGCTCTTACATTTAAATTAACCCATTTCTATTGATCTATATACTGCCATATAGCTGTGGCCTTTGCCAGTCTGCTGGCATCTTGTTTCTTGGGCGTCTGGCTTGGGTCTCTCTCAGCTCTACCCCTTCTTTCTCCTTGTATTCAGTTTGGCTTTCCTGCCTAACTATATTCTGCCTTGCTAAAGTCAAATCAGCTTTTATTATCAAATGAGAGCAACATATATTTACAGAATACAGAAGGGTTATCCCACAGCAGTTTCTTTTAAAACTGTACTATAATAACATCTACCTAATATAGAAGGTATGCTTTCTTATCAATTCTAAACTTTCTTTCTGCTTTAGAGCATTAATTGCAGTTTGAGAGTCATAAGCATTGCAGCATTCCTATATTGTATAATATTGTTTAGACGCTGTGAAGGATTGCAATGGTTAAATCTGTGTGTATGTGTACAGATTGAGAGAGAACACAAAAACCTATAGTTAGCTGCATAAAAAATGCTTCTTACAAACACTAGGTTTTCCTATGTCTTTTATCACAGTGCTCTAAAATGAAAAGCATAATTAAACCCTCATTACCAGCCTGATCTAGTCATTTTCTCTGTCACATCACTAATAATTATTTAAGTAACATCTGTGTAAGAGATTTTGGCCAAAACAATGAAGTACCTTATTTCAAACTTAGTATATAATTAGACACTTAATTGGCAAATTATCTTAAAATATTAGCATAGTACTATGAATAGTTACACAGGGAGTTCATTTTAACCTCCTTCTTCAATTTAAATATGTAATTATGAACATATACTGACAAATTATCAAGTCCCTACAGCCTGTCCTTAAAGCAGCATCATTCTAGGACCTTACCTATTTCCTCTCAGGTATGTTATGTTGTGCTTTATATGTACATTCCACCTGTACAGAAAAACTGAGTTTATGGGTAGGAATGTACCCTTATTCCATTTGCTTCTTTCTTTTCATGTTACAGCTGCTGTAATACATCCATGTGTACATATTTTAAGATAGAACCTAACATGAAGTGTTTCCATGTCAGGGTACATAAAGGGTCATGCTATTGAGTTATTGTGATGGCCAATCTTCCCATGACTACAAGATTTAAAAAGATTAAAAATTCAGACATTTTATTCAAGGTTCAATGTATTCTTTTCTTTTCATTGGAAAAATAGAGGCAGTGTTCTGATTTGATCCTTTTGTTGTGACAAATGCATGGACTAAAATCAGCTTAGGAAAAAATGAGTTTATTTTAGCTTATAGGCTGTATACCATTGTTGAGGACAGTCAGGGCAGAAATACAAGTGGGAACATGAGCAGAAACCACGGAGGAGCACTGCTTGCTGGCTCGTCCACAGTCCCATGGTTAAACATCTTCCTTATATAAGCCAGAAGTACTTTCTGCCAGGGATTAGAGCTGCCCACAGAAAGCTGGGCCTCCCTATATCAAGACAATGCCATCACAGACATGTGGACAGGCCAATCTGACTAAGCGATCTCTCAACTGACACACCTCCTTTATTAGGAGACTCCAGGCTGTGCCAAGCTATTAAGACTAACAAGGACACACAGTATGAATACTAGAGAGTCAGGGACATTAAAGACCACCCCACCTTTTTTTTATAAAATCAACATTTGCTGAATCTATATTATGTTGTTAGTCTTTCAACAGAAAATAATTTGAATCAAAAAATCAGCTCCAAGAGACTAGAGAGATGATTCAGTGGTTGCGAGCACATGCTGGTCTCCTAGAGGATCCAAGTTCAGGTTTCTGCACACATATCAGGTGGCTCACAACCTCACAACCACCTACAACTCTAACTCGAGGGGAGCCTGCTCCGGGAGATCTGATGCCTTTGACCTCCATAGTTACCTGGTCCTGAAAACAAGTATACACACACACAGAGACACACACACACACACACACACACACATTTTAAAATAAATCATTTAAAAAAAAAGACAGCACTCGGGGAAGAAAGATTGAACTTCAATTTCAATAACAGTTTCTTGAAGGCTTAAATCTTTGTGTTTAAAAGTATTTAATTGTATTAGTGAAATCAGCCCTTATTTCTTTATGAGAATACCTTGCATTAGGAATCATTTTACATCCTTAAAAAAAATTAGACCCCAACAAAATGCTGAGAAAAACACTTGTGCCTCCAAATGTCAAAATGTGTACTTTATAGATCTATATCTATATATATAGAAAATCTGCTCATTCAGGAACTGATGCTGCCAATAGAAGCTGTTTGGTGTTCCAGAACCAGAAGTCAAGTGTACACAACTATGGACTCATAGGAATACTCACAGCCTCGTGATGGCACCTTGGCACCTCGCCAAACCAGCTTTAAAAGCAGAAGTATATCACAAATGCATGTAAATCTCTTGCAGCATTCAATACCAAAAGCAAAACACACAAACAAAACAAAGGCAAAACCAGTCAGAGGTGGGATTCTGAAATTCCCGAAGCCAATTCCAGTTTATTATGTATTAAACAAATACAGCTTTAGGCTGGTGACTTTATACTTCAGATATCTGCCTCCTTCTCCTCCTCTTTCTCATGACTTCAGCTAACTCTTCAAGACGGGGCGTCTATACCATCATAACAAGTTATTATAAAAAATTGAGTCTGCAGTTCTTTTTTAAGTAATCAGATTAAACTCGGGGTACATTTCCTATCATAAAAATTTTAAAGCGCTTAAAATCTGGGACAGATTTTTTTTCTGAGCTGTTACAGGAACTAACGTGGGAGGAAGAAAGAGAGGAGGCAGCGGAAGTGAAAGCAAAGGAGGAAAAAGAGGTGGGGGAGGGAGAGGGGGTGGAAGAAGGATTGACGAAGGGCTGGAAGTAGGCAGTCAAGCAAACCTACTCAGAGAAGTCCTATCCCATGAAGAAGCAATTCTATTAAGGAGTTAGGCTTGCTACGGAACCAGATGCATTTTTCTCTGGACTGTAAGTTGAAGATGACACTGTTTATCTCATATAAAGCAGCAACTTTTCTTAGAATACTAAGAAGTGGGATTCAGAGAATTATGTTCTGAGGACATAATGATCACTACAAAAATAAACAAAAAAAAACCTTTTGGTTTATTTCTCACTGGAAAAGAGCCCACAAAACTCGGGGCTTTTTCAAAAGAGAAATCTTATGTATCTGCTCCATCTAAGGAAGCAAGAGCTTGAGCATCCGGGGAGGTGGGAGTAGGAAACTGTTCTCGCTATTTTTTCTCCTTTATTATATTTTCTCTTCCTGATAATTTTGGGAATAGCATCATGTCCCAAATTCCTCCAGCTACTGCCAAGGTGCTAAACTTCCTGTTCCTGTGTGGCAAGAATCTATCAACCCTTAATCTTTTCATTATTAATTCAATTCCTCGATATAGGTCACTTGAGTCTAAAGTACTCAGTTGCAGATAAAATATAGCTCTCCACTAGAGGGACATATTTTTATCTCAACTTTCAAAGAGTTGCCTTTCCCACATGTCAAGTGTTAATGGGGTGACACTTGTAACTCTTCAAGAGGATATCATAATTTAGAACTCTACTCTCCCTTTGGGAATTAGACAGAACTTCCATGAACAGAAAATGAGAATTATGTGACTTAAAGGAGGCAAGATCAGACCCTTTAGTTGAGTATAATAATGCAAATTGTGACTCCGATACATTGCGGAAGTCTCCTCTGAAACCAGACCGCCACTTCTGGAAATGTCATTATAACACCCATAACTGCTCCTACACCCCAACAAGTGCAAGATAGACTATAGCATAAGCTCTCTATCCTGTCTGTATGCCTCTATGCTGGAAACCTCAGTGAACTTCCTTTTTCTTCTTGGATATATTCCACTTATTTCTTCTGTGGTGCTTTGTCACTGAACTATAATGTTCCCTTGTTCTTTATTCTAACCAATGACTTGTTCTACTTTCAATAATGGAAATTCACTTTATTAGAGTGTCATTGACTACAAGTGGTAAACATATTATAATTAAATCCATGGCCACTTACAGAAGGGCTCTGAAAAGCATCTATCCCAGGTTACTGTCCTGACTGTAAGTCGCTGTACATATGGACTATTTCATCCATTTTACAAGACTGATAGATAAGTTGTGCATCTACTGGGTGTTTAGCAAAGACCACAACACTTAAACAATGCCGATGACAATTAATATAAATTACTGAGAATCCAATTCTAATCTGAGTGGCGTATTGTAGATATTATTTACAAATATTTAACTCTAAAAATTGATGTCTTTCCTACTGATGTTACATATTTTTAAAAATCCTATTGTCCATATGATCTGTAAGAAGAAAATAACACCAAACACAGTTCACAGTTGAGTTGTGTAAAAGTTGCTTAAACACTTTGTAACAATGGTTCACCTGGGTGAAGAAATATTTCTGGGATGGATAGATTAGTCAGTAAAGTGCTTGCCTTATAGGCATGATGCTCTTTTTTTAATTTCTAGAATTGACATTATTTAAAAAAATAAAAAAAGCTGGGCTAGAGGCACACACATGCAATCCCAGTCCCAATTCCCGACAGGAAGAAACGAGAAGATTCCTTGGTCCACCAGCCCAGCCTACTCAAAGAGATCCAGGCTGGTCAGGGAGGAGGTAAGGTGATGAGGGCCTGAGAGAAGGCTCTGTAGTCAAATACTGTTTGCTTCTCAATTATGAGGAGTGAAGTTCAAACCCAGTCTATGGAAAAAGTTAGGCATTCCACCAATGCCTCTAACTATAGCTGCTAGGGATCCAGAGATCCGAGGCCTTCTTCAGTCCTAGGTGAATGCACCTAAGTGTGCAATCGCAGACACATAGACACATAACACACATGAGTGTGTACTCACAGATACATAGACACATAACACACCTGAGTGTACACTCACAGACACATAGATACATAATAACCTGAGTGTGTACTCACAGACACACAGATACATAGACATATAACATACCTGTGTGTGTGTACTCACAAACACATAGACACATAGTACACCTGAGTGTGCATTTGAAGACACATAGACACATAGCACACCTAAGTGTGTACTCACAGATACATAGACACATAACACACCTGAGTGTGTACTCACAGACACATAGACACCTAATACACCTGAGTGTGCACTCACAGACACAGACACACAGTACACCTGAGTGTGTAGTCACAGACACATAGACATATAGCACACCTGAGTGTGCACTCACAGACATGTAGAAGACACATGATACATCTGAGTGTATACTCACAGACACATAGACACATAACATACTTGAGTGTGCACTCACAGAAACATAAAACACCTGAGTGTGCACTCACAGACACATAATACACCTGAGTGTTTACTCATAAACACATAGACACATAATACACCTGAGTGTGCACTCACACAGACACATGGATGCATAATACACCTGAGTGTGTACTCACAGACACATAGACACACACACACACGGGGGAGGGGGAATCCATATGTGGCTGTTATTGGGGGATTAGGTTAAATAGTGCACCAGATGGCAATCAAGGCACTGAAATGCACAAAGGTCACCAAATGAATATATTTTCTGCTTAGAACGAATACACTCTTATTTTAGAATTCTTTCAGCAAAGTCATTTTATTCCCTGGAACATTGTCTAATAAAGAGAACAACTGCTGAAGTACACTTTTAGAAGAAGGAGCATCTAACACCAGAGGGAGGGACCAGAAATGTAGTCCATCATCTGATAAGAGCATTCAAAGGGTGTAGCTTCCTTGTCATATATTTACTCTCCACATGAAAGAAGAAAAAATGTAACCCTAGCTATCTTACACACCACATCCAATTCTATTCAAAATGCTATTGCTGATGACAATGAAAGTCATTATTTGCTCTACAAAGGTTTCCATTCTGACTAAATTTGTTATTACTAAGGTTTTGTCCAAAGAAGAGGCAGCTATAATTAGCTAATCAGTTTCTCCCCCCACCCCAGTGTGATAAGGGAAATCTGGTTACCCTTGATGCTTAGCTATGAACTATCCAAACTTGATAGCATGGACTCCCACTGGGCCCTATTCTAGGCAAGATACTACTTAGCAAAGATTATGGAATTGGAATGAACAATCTTATTATACATGTTAGTGGAACCCCTGATCCATTTGATTTCTTCATTCCTTCATCAATAATTAATGACAAGTACTAGAAATTCTTGACATGTAGGTCTCTCAGACTCCTCCTTCCCCATTTAAACACAATTTCAAATGGGAAGGAGGGTGATAATAATAAGAGCTAAGGGTCAAATGCTGCTCTGAACCAAAATAACTTGTAACTCTTTGGGGACTGGAGAGACAACTCAGTGTTAAGAGCCCTTGATTCTCCGTCACGCTCCTGAGTTTGGATCCCAGCTCTTATGTTAGGCAGCACATATTCCTGTAACTCCAGTTCCAAAAGATTTGGCATGTCTTCTTGCCTCTGCAGGCACACAGATACAAAAAGAAAGAAAAAAAAAAGAAACATTACCTTGTTTTTTCATTATAAGCACGAAACAGCTACAACTGTCAGCCTTCTTTCAGAGAAACCAACTGAACAGAGTGACTCTGGACCTTGTACAGGACTTATCAGGCAGCAAGTGGCAGAACTGAATTCCTAGAGGAAAGGGGATTATCAGCATGCTCACAGATAGAATTATTTTACATTTATTTTAGGTATATGAATGTTTTGCCTACTTCCAAGTCTCTACCATGTGTGTGCAGTGCCTGCAGAGGCCAGAAGATGGAGTCTGGTCCCTTGGGATTTAAGTTACAGACTGTTGTGCGCTGGCACATGGTGCTGAGAATCGAACCCAGGTCCTCTGAAAGAGGATCCAGTGCCCTTAACCAATGAACCATCTCTCTAGTCCAGAGACAGAGTTTTTAAAGAGCCCATAAATGAAATGCTGTCTGTATCATGAGACCCAGGCACCCTAGATTCAGAGCTACAGTGTGGATATGTTTATAAAAATATATAAACCATCCCCAAGCTGTCAGAGTCTGCTTTACTCTGAGTTCAGATGCAAAGGGATCCAACAGCTTGGATATCAGAAATGCCTGATCATTGTATGTGCGGTGGCATGAGAATATTTTTTTTAATCTGGATTTCTCACAGTATTCAAAACTGATCATCATATGCACACAGTCATAGCATCAAAATTAAAATTTCAAATAAATAAGAAAATAAAGTCAGTCACAGCTAAAAATAGTTTCTGTGCATAAGGAATAGTTGTTACCTAAAACTAGTGTTTCAAACAGAAAATTTTTGGTCACAAATGACAGACACTCAATTCAGGCAGTGTTATGGAAGGGGCATGCTTGTTCAAACGCAAGCAAACCTCAGGACCATTTTTCCTCAGGTGCTCTCAGATTTGACCTCCTTCCCCTGGTATGAGGGCTTCTCCCTGACTGATATTGACATAAACACACAAGACAGCAAGATCTTCAACATTTGCCTTTATTGGTAAGCCATTTCCTTGTTCCTCTTCCTTTATTGTTTAAGAATTTCACAATGTGCCCTGTGGTGGCACACACCTTTAAGTTCAGCCCTTGGAGACAGGCAGATCTCTGTGAGTTTGAGGCCAGGCTGGTCTACAGAGCAAGTTCTAAGACAGCCAGGGCTACACAGAGAAACCCTGTCTTGAAAGAAAAGAAAAGGAATTTCACAATGCATGTAATATGTTTTACTTACATTTACCTGCCATTTCCTTCTCTTC
The DNA here is from genome assembly GCA_001685075.1 of Bramus lutescens. Taxonomy (NCBI): domain Eukaryota; kingdom Metazoa; phylum Chordata; class Mammalia; order Rodentia; family Cricetidae; genus Bramus; species Bramus lutescens. The sequence goes on from LOEQ01003478.1 coordinate 54,983, forward strand.
GGATTCCTCTGCTATTTTTCCACCTCTGCTATTCTCATCCACGTTTTTGTACCCTTTCCATATTAACTCAGAGTCCACTTAGTTCTGCTTACATGCGCACAGGTGTCAGTCCCTCTACTGTAGCATGGGTACATAGATATGGGTACAGAGATATGGAGCCATATCTCTGAAGAAAACTTATTGTCCCTTTCACAGCAACCATCAAGTCCCAATAGCTCCTCGTCTAGAGGATGGGAATTTGTGAACCTTTCCCCCAATTATTTTGAGGTTTTGGCTGGCTTGTCATTCAGTGCCTCTGGCTCTTACAATCTTTCTGCTCCCTTTCCAGAAGATTCCCGTGCTTTTGGAGGAGGGGATGTGATAAGGACTGAACACTCTACAGTCTCTTATCCCTTGTCTTTATCTGGTTGTGGGTCTCTGTGTAATCACCACCACAGAAAGAGGCTTCTCTAATGAGAGTTGAGAGATGCATTAATCTCTGGGTAGAGAGATAAGTGCTTATGCATCAGTTTAATACTAGCAGAATAGCAGGAGTAAGATCTGTTCTAGGGTGTGGGGGCCCATAGAGGTGAGTCCTGTTCCCCCTTGATGTAAGGTCAGAGAGTTTGAACTTATTTTTGCTCTTTCAAAGTTGTTGACAAGAGGTGTGGCTGTGTATAAGATATGCTGTCCTAGGGTGTGATTATGTTGCCTGGTGTTTTAGACATTAAAATGGCCCTTAGAAGTGTATCTGCTCCACCCTGACCAAAGGTCAGAGAATTTAAGCCTAGTCCTGCTTCTTCATTTTAAAACAGGTTTGACATCTGGAGAGGAGAGGCTGCCTACAGGATACTTGGTCTAGGGCGTATTCACTGCATATCCCACCCAAAACATCAGGATGCTTAACTCGGGAAATAGTGACTTAATGTCTCAAGTAATGAAGCAAGTAATGGTTCTGTTTGTCCCTTGTACATGTGAAAACAGTCTTTTGCCTTCTTCCCCTTTTTGGTTTGGGGTGCATAAAGCATATGGAAAATAAACATGGACTGATTTGATATTGAGTATTCTGTGAGTTGCCCTCACGGTACTATCCTATGTCTCTGTATTTCTTTTGTATCTCTGTCTATTCAGCCTAACATTTCTAATCCGCATGCCCCTAACCTGGAACATACAAAATTGTCGAGGCTGGATCCCGACACTAGGGGTTAAGACATACCCAGTCATGTATTCCCGGGTCAGTTAGCAGTGCCAGGCATGAGCTCTGCCTTGTGGCATCTCAGATTTCTTTCTAACTTTTTAGGCCAACCTCAGACTCAGTACCCCTTACTGACCTAGGCACTTAAACCTCAAGCTCAAATATTGGAGGAGTCCAACATACATGCCCCTTTGTGAGATGAACTGTTTCAGTAGGATTTTGTGACTAGGGAAGGGGAGCTGGCCAAAGGAAGACAGGGTGTTCTGCTTTCTGAGAGCAAGATCCATTTGTCAGATAGAAATGCCTGACTCCTAGCTTGATGTCCATTCCTCCATAGAAAAGGCTCAGTTTCACACACATGCAGCAAGGACTGCCTTCTATTGTGGACTATGGGTCAACTCTGTGCTAAGCATTTCACATATCTCATTTCATTTAATCCTCATAACAATGTCAAGGCAAATACTGTTGTTATTTCCAGAAATGAGATATATTTAGATACCATTTCACCTTGACCAGCTATTTATATAGGAATTGCAATCATTGAAACCTAAAGAAAGACAGACCACAACAAAAGCAGTATGTTATCATGCTCAGCCAGACTGGGAAGTTAACAGCAGAACACTGATAATGTGAGGTGTTAGTAAAGACCTAGGAAACAAATGCCTCTTATTTTACCTAGATTTTCAACCATTCAATGAGCATTTGACAATAAATACCTATCACTATTAAATATGTTCAAAATGTTCCAATCAGTAATTTGGACAGACTAATTAACCCTATGAATCATAATAATAATAATTATAAAGATAAACAAGATAACACATATGCATAATTAATGGTGGCTTAAGTAAGAAAAATACTCTAAAAATAACTAATGTCCATCAATAGAAAATGAGGCAAATGAACGATGGCACATCAATACAATAAAACCCTATTTTGTCACTTACATATATACACCCATAGTCTTGATGTGGACATAAATCTACATTTGATATACTCCCAATTAATAGTAAAAATTTAGGTGTGAATGCATTAAGAAAATTCATGTGATGTGGATTGAGCCATGCTACATTAAGCAACTGCCACTTGATATCATATCAGACTTTCTAAAATTTTATACATACACACACCACAGTCAGTGTGGAAGAAAAGGAGCTGAAAGGAAAATACCTTACAAGAAGCTAAGGCTTCTTTGAAAACACTTGTTTTCTAAATCACTGTGTGTCATCCTGTGATTGTTGGTGGTCCCGCCTCAGGTCACAGGTGCTTACCTGCCTAACCCTGTTCATCCTGAACACGTACTTGAGACTTTGCCTTCTTCAGCATCTTTTTCTGCTAGAAGCATTTCTCTTGTTGCCTTGTTTATTTTCTGTTTGACCCCTGTATGGGAGGATGGGGGTGAGAAGAAGAGAGGGTAAGGCCCTCATCAACCATAGGAGCTAAAAAGGGCACCTGCCTTGACTCCCTTCACAAGACCCTCCCTTGTGGGGACCCACAAATGTGAGCCTGTTCCACCTTGACTGGAGGGCAGAGTTTGAGCTTACTTTTGCTCTTTACAAGTTGTTGACAACAGGTGTGGCTACACAGCTTGACCTAGGGTGTGGTTACTTGGTGTTTTGGACATTAAGATGGCCCATAGAGGTGGATCTGCTCCACCTTGACCAAAGGTCAGAGAATTCAAGCACACTCCTTCCTCTTTATTTAGGAGGTTTGACTAGGGAGGAGGCTGCCTACAGGATACTTGGTCTAGGGTGCGTTCACTACATATCCTGCCTGAGACATCAAATGCTTTACTCGGGAAGTAACAGATTGTCTCAAGTATTTCAGCAAGTAACTGTTCTGGCTGTCCTTTGTGTCATGTTAAAGCAGTCTTTTGCCTACTTCCCACCCCTTTTGTATTGGGGTATAAAAGCATATGAAAATTAAACATGGGCAAACTCAGTATTCAGTATTCACCGAGTTGCCCTCCCGATACTGTCCTGTGTCTCTGTATTTCTTTCATATCTCTGTTCCTCCTACCTAACATTTCTAATCCACATGCCCCTACCCTGGAATGTATGAACCCTTCATGACTAGGACCACAACAGAAACTATCCCAAAAGGTGGTTTATGACACTCCCTGCAAAGGCCACATCTTGGTATTTAACAATGTGGTTTCCATATATAAATCAGAAAAGGAATTGATTTAGTGTATTGTTGACAAACTGAAACAGAAAACATCAAAGTACTTTTGGATCTAGGCAGTGTCACATAGTTAAAAGGTTGGATGACTACTGACCTAAGTACTGAAGTAATTCAGAACAATTCTTGTGTTTTAAGAATAGTGATGCAGCCAGAAGACCTAGCTCTTTCTAATTCTGGGATTTCTCCCCAACAAATCCATCAATGCACGAAGAACACAGGAAAGAAGAGCAAAACTCAGACCCCTCAGTGTGAGCCTCATTAAAATCCTGGAAGAGATCATAATGACATCATAATTGTGAAACAGGATTATTCACATCAGCAGTTTTGGTTTGAGTCTGAAAAAGTCTCCCAAACACTCATGTGTTAAAGTCATGGCCTCGAGTGTATTATCAGAGATGAGGTCTGTGGGACATGATCAAATCAGAAGTGCTTTCACTTCATTGATGAACTAAGTCTCTTAATGATTTCTATTTTAATTGGATATTGAGAGGAAACTTTGAGGTATACCATCTAATTAGATGAAGTAAGTCATTGGGAATTTGGCTTTGAAGGCTATATGCTACCTCCAGTAATTTCCTCATTCTCTCTCAGTCTCTGTCTCTTTGCTTCTCAGTATTTGTCTGTCTCTCTCCTTCCTGAAATGAGTAGAACAGTTTCTACCTCCTCATGCTCCTGACACCATGTTTCTCTGCCTCAGTGTAACTATGGGATGACACCACCTAACCATAAATTGAAACCATCACCCAGAAGGCAAAAACTTACATCAAGTTATCTCTGGGACTTTACCACAGCAATCAAAAACTTATACATGGAAATTTTACCTGACAGAAGTGACTTTAAGGAAAAAGGATTGATTGTGGCTCATAGTTTTGGAGGATATGTTCTGTCATTGTCAGAGGACATGACAATTGGAGGAACTCCAGCTACTGCAATGGAGGTCAATGGCATGAGCTTCCCACAGCAGTCAGAACAGGAAACAGGTTAAACTGAAGCTGGAAACAGATATAATCTTTAAAGTATGCCCAAACCAGCCAACATCGGTCAGCTAGGCCCCAAGCCACAAAGGCTCCACAATCTGCCTAAATACCATCAGCTGGGGCCACTATTTCAATCAGGAGCTTGTGGGGTGGGGTGGCTCCAAGCCAAAGAAGTTCCAAATTTCTGGTTCTAAGAATTCTGTAATTTTTTCACTTTACATGCTGTTTCTGGTTTGAGTTTTGTGGCATGTGTGAAACCAGTCCTCCTGTTTAGAATAATTTACCATTATTTCCTCTTTTGTTTCACTGTCAGACTGGGAGTCCTTTTCTCACCTCCAGTACACTGGAATGCTTTCCTCCTTTTTATTTAGAAGCTCAGGGCATTTGTATTTCCATGAGTTCATAGACGTGAACTAGGGAGAAGAAATATAACTCTATTTTCTGAACAAGAAAGGAAGTAACACATCATCTTTAAAAACTAGTCTTAAGCAGTGTGGCAGGATATGAGTTAGCATGACTTCTGTGATGCATGTTAGGGTCAGGCTTCTTCTATTGGACAACATCCTGTCATCAAGATCCACATGCAAACACTTGTGACAGTAGAGGGACAGGCTTTCTGTGATTTGGACGGAGTAGCAGGGCCAAGAGGGCGCACACTTACCCCAATAGTATCTTAAGATCAAAGATGGTCAGCATGGTTAGCTCAACCTTTGAACTCTACTTGAGGGTAAAAAGACACTTGTCACAGGCAACATGACCACCCATACCTCCATCCTTGTCTTCCAGCCTTTCATCACTCCTTTCCAGGGTCCTTGTGCCTTTTTCCCTCAGCTATTACAAATAGTCCAATCTAATATTTGCTGTTCGATATTTTTACCATTTATACTTAGTGGGATTGCTGTATACCAAGACTTTGATCTGTCAGTGTGCTCTGTCTTTTCTATTTGCTTCATTTCCCTCTCCTTGCCCTTTACCTCCTATCACATCTTTCTTCCTAACATCTTAGAGAATGCCAGTTTACTCTCCATAAGCTTTTAACTATATTTCTTTGAATTTCCTTTTCAAAGGTTACTTATGTGATAACAGCATGTGCAGTTAACTCAAACTCATGAGATTTTGCTTAAATTTTGTATTGCTTTTTGTAGACTAAACTGTCACAATTGTGAAACAGTACATTTCTGTTTTCACCATCATTTGTACAGATTTTATCTGAATTCTATGATACCTTTTATTGTAACTGTTAAGAAGTATTTACATAATATGTAGGTTATATATACTTGTTTATTTATACAAGTATTCATTCTTTCAAATGTTTTTCATTTCTGTTTGCATGCCTATGTTACAATATTGTAAGGCTCCCCTGGAACTTAAAGAAATTTCTCCAGCATTTCTTATACTAGTAATCTTCTAGCTATCACTCTTCAAGGTTATTATCATTAAGTTTATTTAACTTTCTTTTTAAGATTATTTATTCATTCATGCATTTATTGTGTGTGTGCTTATGTGTACCACATGTGTGTGGGTGCTACTTATTCACTCATTTATTGTGTGTGTTTTTATGTGTACTACACGTGTGAGTATTATTTATTCATTCATTTATTGTGTGTGCCACATATGTGGGGGTGTTATTTATTATTCATTTATTGTGTGTGTGTATTTATGTGTACCACATGTGTGTGGGTGCCCTTGAGGTCAGAAGGAAGTGTCAAATCTCCTGGAAATGGAGTTTACAGGCAAGTTGTAAGCTAGTTCTGGAAGTCCTCTAAAAGAGCAGTAAGAACTCCTAAACTGCTCATCCATCTCACCAGCCCTATATTAATTTTATCTGTAAAATAACTGCATGAATTATGGCATATTTGGTTACTATGGTTTTTGTTTGTTTTTAATTTGATTCTGGTTTTGTTTTTGATTTTTAATGTTTCTGTCTGTTGAATAGAGAAGACGAGCAACCTGGCATGATTTCAGATTCAACTTTCACTCCTCACAGTCTGTGTGGTTCTGTGGTTGTGTGTGTGTGCATCTTCTTTTAAATTTCCAGTGTTTGAGTCTCAGAGTCATACCTCTTACAGCTCCGGATGAACTGTAGTGACTAAGCTCAAGCTTTTGAAAATCGAAACGAAGTATTCACCTTCCCAGAAGCAGTTCTGAGTTGCAGAGAACTGAAAGAGTCCTGGTTGACTTCTAGTTTCCAGTCTGTTTTGCGCTGGGCCACCTACTCAATGTGTAATGGAACGTGTACTCAGGAAGAGAACTGTCTAAGAACTCCAGCTTTTCTCTTCCCAGGATGATATCTGTTCTTTCAAACTGGTCATGAAGGGTAGAAGCAATTTACAAAATAGTCATTGACACAGGTTTCTCAGTCAGCTTTGGCACAGCTCATCAGTTCAAAAAAAAATTGAAATAAACTGGTCAGTGGTGGCACACACCTTTAATCCCAGGACTTGGAAGGCAGAAGCAGGCAGATCTCTGTGAGTTCGAGGTCAGCCTGTTCTATGAAGCAAGCAAGTTCCAGGATAGCCAGGGTTGATACACAGAGGGACCAAGCCTCGAAAAAGAGCAAAACCAAAAATTATTGAGATAAATATAAATTTCTATGGAGTCACAGAAGTAATAAACTGAGACTTGACATATATACTTTACTTACTTTGACAAATGGTGGCATTTGTGAAAAGACTATGCTATATAGCAACTAATAAAATTAATTAGCATTTTGTCAATTCACATATATGCATGTCCATTAGTGTTCATGTATGTGTGGGGGAAAATTTTCTCCTATGCATAGGCTCATTGTATCCACCACTGAAGTCAATCCAGAGACCCTTCACCATAAGGATGCCCTTAATTCTCCTTCTGTTAATACACTCATCCCCTTCATTTTCCAGCATGTTCTGAGCCCCATGTTCACCCATGTCTTTAACCCCTGGAAATCCATAGTTTTCTATCTAACTTCTGTAGTTTTGTTCTTTTAGAATAGTGCATAAGTAGAAGCATATTATATATTACCCTTTAGTATCAATATAATTCTTCAGGAATTTATCTGAGTTTTAACATTTATAAGCATGTATTTCATTCTTAATATTGAATTTAATTCTATAAAGGAAGTATATCATATTTGTATGATCATTCCACCATTGATTCAAGCTGTTATACATTTGTATACAGTTTGAAGTTTTGTTTGTTTTTCTGTGATTTGTTTACTTGCTTATCGGTAAAGATAAGTTTTTATTTCTCTGAGATAAATGCCCAAGAAAACAGTCATCAAGTCTTATGACAGCTAAATACTTAGCTTTTAGTTTTAAAAGCAAAGACAGACTGTTTTCCCAGATGACTGCATTGTTTCTCAGTGTCACCGGTGCTACATTTCTTCCGGGTCAGAAGCAATGTTTGCTGTTATTTCAACTCTACTAAGTGTTAACTGTTTGTGGCTTTAATCTGCACTTATTTGAAGAGCACATGCTCTAGAGAACATGCGAAATACTTCCAAAACAACTGTGACAAATAATCACTTAGAAGCTGGGTGAAAAGCATGGAGATGCATTCTACTGAATACAACATGCAAGAGTCAATTTCTAGACAGGAATCTTTTAAAATGTTTGTTTCAGAATTGCATAACATCCTCAACACTCTCCCAGCTTCTGTTCTATTTTTAAAAATTTGTTTCTACTTCCAACTCATGTGCACACGTGGATCCCTGAGTGTGCATGTGCATACCTATGCAGATGCCCCTGGAGGGCAGAAGAATACACTGGATCCCCTGGAGCTGGCGCATATTCCTGATTGTGAACTATCCAACATGTGTGTTGTTAACTGAACTCAGGTCCTTTGCAAGAACAGCAAGAATTTTTAACTGCTGAGCCAGCTATATAGCCCCATTCTACAGTTATTTTTATTATATATATGAAGACCTTGAAATTATATGAGAATATACTTATAGCATTAGAATAATGTAAAATGGAATGCCATAGCAAAATCTAATATTGCCTATTAAAAACATCAATTATAAGTAAAGACTAGAAACAAATATACCAAAAGATAGAATTATTATCTTTGATAATAGTAATGAGTAAATTATGTCTATTTTAGATTTCTTTGTATAGTCGGTGGTCAGAAACTAATCTTCTGAAATTACTGTTATTTTACTATTTCATTAGGTTACAATTTAATTACCATTTAAGTGTATTTTTCAAAGATACTAATGAGAAATACAACTCGAATGTTTTAGGAACAGTAATATCTATCTATCTAGTCTCTCTATTCTACTTTGATAAGTGAATACATTTCCTTAGCTCTCCAAATATCACAAGAGAAGGACAGCTTGCAACTTTTTAATATCCATCAATATAGGTGATTATTTTTATTATATTTGGCAGTACCACCAAAAATAGTATGAATAAAAACAGTGACCTATAAAGTAATTAATTAATCATTCAAATAAATTAGAGCCATATTTTACAATAAAGATTTTATGTCTAGTCTTCCAAAATTTTTATAAAGCAAGAAGACATTACAATCCTAAACATATTTTTGAACAAACTCTGATACGTGCAGTTTAATAAAGAGCATTCTACTAGACCAAGACATGTGTCAACCCCACTGAAATAACTCCATATGTCCCATCCAACCACAGTACAATAAAGTTTTAAATCAATAGCAAAAAAATCTCTGGAAAGTACATGGAATCTTGGAAATTAAATAAAACTACTGAATGATGACTGAATCACAGAAGAAATCAAGAAAAAATTAAATCATGGAAATGAAGAAAAATGAAAGCACAACAAAACTTCCAAGGCACATTAAAATTTAATCCTAAAAGAAAAATTTACAGTACTGAGTGGCTACATTAAGAAGAAAAAAAAGAGAAAAAAAACACACCACAAATAAATTAACTAATGATGAAACTCAAGAGTTTGGGGGAAAAAAAAGAATTTGGAAAACAACAAAGAAAAAAGATAAAATCCAGTAGATGGGCAGAAATAATAAAAATCAGGGTAAAAATTAATGAGATAGAAAAAAAACATTATCACTTACCAACAAAAAACAATACAAAGAATCAAATCTAAGCTGGTTCTTTGAAAAGATAAACAAGATCAATAGATGCTTATCCAAATTAACCAACAAACAGACAAAGAAGATCCAAAGAAAACGAAACCAGTTACTAGCAGGAAGACATTACAAGACACCAAAATAATTCTGAATATTATAAGAGTATACTTTTAAAACTCTATTAAGTTAGAAAATCTAAAAGAAACTGCCAAATTTTAGATTCATCAAAACCACCGAATTTAAACCAGGCAGATCAAACAACTTAGATCATCAAATAGATTGGAACAGAAATAAAATGCATTCTGGCTAAATAAAAATCTCATGTACAAATGGATTCGCTGCAGAATTCTACTTTCAAAAATTTACTGAAACTAACAACTTTTAAATAATTAAAATAATAGAAACAGAAGGAGGTCCTCCAAACTCATCTACAAATTCAGTATCACTCTAAAATACACACACACACACACACACACACACACACACACACACACACACA
>LOEQ01003478.1:69725-89724 GCA_001685075.1 Bramus lutescens
TTTAATGTTTTCTTTGACTGATGAGTCTATTTCCTCTATTGTATCTTCAGCACTTGAGAGTCTCTCTTCCATCTTTCATATTCTGCTGTTTATGCTTGCATTTGTGGTTCCTGATTATTTTATTATGATTTCTGTTTCTATAATTCCCTTGCCTTGTGTTTTCTTTATTGTCTCTATTTCAGTTTTCAAGTCTTGAGTATTCTCATATGTTTGATTGCTTTTCTTGGTTTCCTTTAAGGGATTTATTGATGTCTTCCAATTTTTGTCTGCCTTTTCCTCTATTTCTTTGAAAAAATCTCTCATTTCCACTTTAGGGGCCTCAAACATTCTCCTGAAGTTACTTTTTAGGTCATTTTCTTCTGCTTCATTTATATTTGGTTGTTCAAGTCTTGCTGTTGTAGGATCACTAGATTTTAGATTTTACTGATGTCATGTTGCCCTTTGTGGTGGTGGTGTGTGTTCTTGCCTAGTCTACCCATCTTTATTTCTAATTGGTGTACTTGGGGTTGTCTGTGACTCTGGTAATCAATCTTCCAGGTGCCAGTGGATCCAAGGCTCAGATGGTTGCTCCTCATGGTGCAGTCAATGACATGGTTCTTTTTACCCTGTTGGTTACTCCGTGTCCCTGGAGACTGTTCAGTGCTCCTGGGGTTTGCTCCACTCCCATGGAGTTCGCTGTTTCAGGCCTCCTCTGGCCTATATTGCCAGCTTAGACCTGTTTCTGTAAATGTCCCTGGTTTAGATCAGCTCTTACAGAGGTCACTAGCTTGGGATTGGTCCTGCCAAGGTCTCTGGGTCCAATCTACTACTCCCTTGGAGGTCCCAGACTTGGGTGTATCCAGACCCGCAGAGTTCCTAGCTCAGTCCTACTCCCTCAGAGGTCCCAGACTCATTTCTGGACCCACAGGGGTTCTGGCTCAGGCCTAGTTCCTCAGAGGTCCCAGACTCATGCCTGCAGGAGTCCTGGCTCAGGTCTACTCACTTGAAGGTCCCAGACTCATTCTTGGACCTACAGAGGTCTCTAGCTCCAGCCCACTCCCTTACTGGTTGCTCCCCTGTACCTGTTCCTGTGTAGTTTGCTGTCCCAGGCCTGCTCCAGCCCAGGTTGCTGGCTTAGTCCTGCTCCTGTGGAGTTTGCTGCCTCAGGCCCCACTCCAGCCCAGGTTGCTGGCTTAGTATTGATCCCGTAGAGTTCACTGCCTCAGGACTGCTTTGGTCTAGCTTGCTGGCTCAGTCCTGCTCTGTGGAGTTCCCTGACTCAGGCCCACTCCAGCCCGGGTCACTGGCTCAATCCTGCTCCTGTGGAGTTCCCCAAGTGTGTTTCTTGATCAAGCCTCTGAAGGCAACAGATTAGAGCAACTAGAAGACCATGGATAAAAAGCTGTAGTCCCTAACTAGCAGACAACCAGAAGAAATTGATATCATACCTTGCTATGAGTTAGCTTAATAATGAACATTGCAAGCATCCATTCTGAAAGAAATGTGACTTGAACAAAATGAAAGAAAGAAAGAAAGAAAACCTAAACTAAGAAATTCCATATGTTAGTTTTTGCAAATTCTAACACAAAGATAGAAAAAGACATACACACACATACATACAAACATACAAACATGTAGTTGGAATTTTCTTTGGACCACCAACCAGCTCCCAAATAAAGACATGAAGACTTGTTATTAATTATGAATATTCAGCCTTAGATGAGTCTTGTCCCACAAGCTCTTTTAACTTAATTTAATCTGTTTCTATTTATCTACATTTTGCCTTGGGCTTTTATCCTCTCTATATGTTGTGCTTTTCTGCTTCCCTCATGTCTGATTGGCTGGCTGGCTGGCTGGCCCCTAGTGTCTCCCTAGCATCTCCCTTTCTCCCCTTTTTCCCTCTGTCTCCCTCTGTTTCTGCTGAGCGTGGATTCCTCTTCCTACTTATTCTCTCTTCCTGGAAGTTCTGCTTATTACTCCTGCTTAGCCCCTGGACATTTAACCTTTTATTAAACCAATAAGGTGCCTCAGGCAGGCAAGGCAAACAAATACAACACATCTTTACATTGTTAAGTTAGTATTTTACAACATAAACAAATTCTACACATATTTACGTAGGTAAACTAATATCCCGCAACATACACACATAAACACACATACACACGCACATTGAAACACCTCTCAAAGTAACATGTCTCCTCCATAAAAATACAAATTTATTATGAAGGTCCCTAATAAATGTGGGAGGGTTCTGCTGCTTAAGGTTGTAGTCTATGATGTCTGGACAGTATTCTGAGCTCAGAGCCAAATAGAGGAGTCCCTTCTCCCAGAAGGGATTCCTGCTCTCTACCTGAACTTTTTATGGAAACTATCTCTAAGCATGGATGCCTGACTTATCTTAAGTGTGACCTTTGACACAGTTCCCAACAAATAATCCCACCATGCTGCCCATGTGAAATTAGGTAGTGTGTTCCAGCTATATGGTAGGATAGTGCTTCCAATCACAAATTACATGATGTCTCAGGCGCTATCCCCATTCTATATATTCCTATTCCCCTTATTCTGAAATAAAGTTGAGCTATAATACAGAAAGTTAAGTCACTTATAGAGGTGGACACTTTAGAATAATATCAGGTTATTTGGCAGGAATATTTAAAGCCAGAAGAGCCTGGCAATGAGTACTCTGAGCACTGAAATATCAAACTGTCAATTTAGATTATTATATGCAGAAGAAACTATGAAAATTGAAAGAAAAAATCAAAATTTTCCATGACAAAAAACAAATGAAAGGGATTGATGCCTACAAAGATAGATCCACAAAAGACACTGGAAGAGATACTTCAATCTGAAGAGAATGATAAACATACCCAAAGGGACACAGAGAACAAATAAACCATGCTAGGACAGGTAATCCTAGGAGATCTGAGAAAACACTGAAAAATCAACAAAATGACAGGAATTAATTCATATTTTTAACAATTCTGATTGTCAATAGCCTTAAATCTCCAATAAAACTACAAACTAACAGATTACATTAGAAAACAGGTGTCTCCAAGAAATGCACATCTCCATCAATGATAAAAACCCTTTAGGGTAATAATAGGTTGAAACAAGGTATTTGAAGAAAATTGAACTAACAAGGAAGAAAATGTAGATATTCTAATATCTGACAAAATTTTCTATGAACCAAAACTAGTCAGACAATATAAGAAAAGAAACTTCATACTCATTAAATGTAAACATACACCAACATAATATAACAATTCTAAACATATGACCACCAAATACAGGGGCACCCAATTTCACAAAAGAAATGATATTGTAGGTAAAACCTTAGAGTGGTCCCCAACATAGTGATAATGGATTACTTCAATAGCACATTCTAATCAATAGACAGGACATCAAGAAAAAAATAAATAAAGGGAAAAACTCTGTATTAAAAATGACATAAATCAAAGGGGCCTATTAGATGCTTTCAGAATATTCCATCAAACACTAATGATTACCAAGTCTTTTCAGTAGCCCATGGAACTTTCTTTAAAATCAACCACATATTAGAATACAAAGCAAGTCTCAAAAAATACAAAAAAATGAAATAACATCCTGCATTCTCTCTGAGCCCAATAGAAAAAGATGAATATCAACAGTAGTAAAAACTATAGGAAATCCATAGAGCTGTAGGAACTAAACACAGCACTACTGAGTGACAATGGTGCCAAGAAAGAAATAGAGAAGGAAAATATAAAATTCTAAAATGAAATGGAAATATAACATACTAAAACCAAAGGAACAAACAAAGGCAATGTTAAGAGGGAAGGTTATACCAATGGTTGCCTACACTAAAAGAAATTGATTGTAACCGGAGACTGCATTGCATTTCCCAGCTGCCCAGACCTAGATAATGACATAGAAACTATGTTAATTACACACTGTTTAGCCAATGGTTCAGGCATACTTCTAGCTACCACTTCCATATTAAATCAACACATTTCTACTAATCTGTGCATTGCATTGAAGCTGTGGCTTACCAGTAAGATTCTGCCATCTTTCTCTTTCAGTAGCTACATGGTATCTGCCTGACTCTGCCTTCTTTCTTTCTCCCTGCATTCAATTTAGTTTTCTCACCTATCTATATTTTGTCCTGCCATAGGCCAAAGTAGCTTCTTTATTAATCAATGGTAATAACATATATTTATAGTATACAGAGGGGAATCCAACATCACATGAAAGATCACAGTTCAATAACTTTACGATGCTCTTGAATGCTTTGGAAAAATAAGACAAAAACTATATTTGAAGAAGATAGGAAGAGATAATCAAATTTTGAACTAAAATTAATAAAATACAAACAATAAAAATTACAAAAAAAGCAATGAAACTAAGACTTGCTATTTGAAAAATTGACAAACCTTTAGCTAAATTAACCAAAAGAGAGATATAGCTAATGAAATTTGGGATGAAAAAGGGGTGCATTAAAATGCTTTACAAACACATATTCTGCAACTACAAGATCTGAAAGAAATGGATGACTCAATGATACACGTGACTTAGAAAAGCTAAATTAAAATGAAATAAATAATTTAAATATACTCATATCACCCAATGAGATAAGATTAAAATCTCCCCTCTTAAAAAATAGTGTAGAGCCAGATGGAACAAATGCAGAACAAATACAGAAATCTGCCAAATCTTCAAAGAAAAACTATCACCCTTACTCCTCAAATTACTTAGTGAAATAAAAAAATGAAGGAACATTTCCAAATACTTTTTTACAAATCTAATGATCACCCTGATATCAAAAACAAAGTCCCAACAACAAAAAGGCCATTATCTCTGTTGTTGATTATAGATATAAAATTTTCAATAAAATAATTGCAAATCAAGTTCAAGAACACATCAAAAAGATTATTTACCAAGATCATATTGCCTTTATCACAGAGATAGAAGGATGATAAATAATTAAATATAATCCCCTACATAAGCTGTCTAAAGGACAGAAACCGCATGATTATCTCATTAGATGTATAAATGGTTTTATACAAAGTCCAACTTCACATCTTTATAAAACTCTGAAGCAGTAGCTCTCAATCTGTGGGTCAGGACCCCTTTGGGTTCATATATCAGTCATTCTGTTTCTCAGATGTTTACATTATGATTTACAACAGCAGCAAAATTACAGTTATAAAATAGCAATGAAATAATTTCATGGTTTGGAGTCATCACAACCTGAGGAACTGTATTGAAAGGTTGCAGCATTAGGAACGTTGAAAACCACTGGTCTGAGAGAATCTAGGGATACAGGGAAGATGTCTCAATATAAAAAAAGACAATACACAGCAGACCTACAGCCATCTGGCTAAACAGAGAAACACTCAAAGCATAGACAATAAAAACAGGAGCAAAACATGTTCAGTATGGTACTTGAAGTCTTAGATAGAGCAATAAAACAAATGAAGTAGATAAGGTGATACCACCAACAGGAAAGGAAGAAAGCAAAATAACCTTACTATCAGATGATTTAATTCTATACATGAAAGACTCTATAGATTCTCCTCCTAAAGTTGATTTAAAAAGAAAGTTCAGTAAAGTAGATGGGTACAAAATTTACACAGAAAATTCAATAGCCTTCCTATATATAAGCAATAAATAAATAAATAAAGTAAGGAGTATCATTCACAATAGCTTCAAGAATAAATATCTTGGAATAAATCTACCTAAGCAAGTGAAAGACACACACAATAAAAATATTAATACAAAAAACCATTAAGACAGCAAGAAAAACATTGCATATACCATAATGTGGAAAGACCTCCCATACTCATGAATTGATAGGATTAATACTGCAAAATTAATCATCCTGCCAAAAGCAACTATAAAATTCAGTACAATCCCCATCAAAATTCCAACTCAATTCTTCATGGAAAAAAATCTTAAATTTCATATTTAATGCAAAGGATCCTGGATAACCAAAACAGTTCTTAACAGCTGCAGCAAAAACATGCTAAAGCTATCCTAGATTTCAAGCTGTGCTACAGATACTATAGTAATAAAAATGCATGATAATGGCATAAAAACAGATTAATTGATAAATTTAATAAACTGAAAACTGATATAATAGGCCCCAACAGTTACCTGGTTTTTTCTTAAATAAAAAAGAAACCAATAATACATACACATTGGAAAACAAAAATTTCAACAAATGGTGCTCATCAAGCTAGATAGCTACATGTCAAAGAATGAAACTGGATCTTATTTCTTACCTTGTATAAAAGTCAACTTCAAATGGATCAAGAACTTCAACATACAACCGGATAGAGGAGAAATTGAGGAATACACTTGAACTCATTGGCATAGGAAAGGACATTCTAAACAGGCTATGTAGCTCAGATAATAAAACCATAAATTCCAATGAACCTCATAAAACTATAATGTTTTTGTACAGCAAAAAAATACTAAAGTATATGTAGAGGCAGGCTATAGAATAGGAAGCAGCCTTTCCCAGAGATATACATCTGGCAGTGTTAGTATCTAGATTATAAAAAGAGAAAAAAGAAAGACAGACACAGAGGAGGGAAGAGAGAGAAGGACAGAGGAACAAAGAGAGGGAGGGAGAGAAGGATGGAGAGGGAGGGAAAAAAGAAAGAAAAATTGAGGTCAGCTATGGACTTTCTGTAAGCTGGCTACATTATGTTTATGTAGGTCTCTTGCATCCCTAATATCTCTAGGACTTTTATCATGAAGGTGTGTTGGATTTTGTCAAAGGCTTTTTCTGCAGCTACTAAGATGATCTTCAAGTTCATTTATGTTTGTTGATTATTTGTATATTGAACCATCCTTCCATCTCTGGAATGAAGTCTATTTGATCTTGGCAGATGATCTTTTTGATGAGTTTTTGAAATTGATTTGCAACTATTTTATTGGGTATTTTTATGTCTATGTTCATAAATGATATTGGTCTGTAATTCTCTTTCATTGTTGGGTCTTTATGTGGTTTAGGTATTAGGGTAACTGTGGCCTCATAAAATAAATTGAGCAGTATTCCTTGTGTTTCTGTTTTGTTGAATAATTTGAAGAACATTAGTATTAACTGTTTTTGAAAAATCTAGGGAGTAGATCAAAGTTGAAGAAGAGGTGGGGGAACTGGGAAGAGGAGAGAGGAGTGAAACTATAACCAGGATATATTGCATAAGAAAAAGAATCTATTTTTAATAAAAGTGGGTAAATTACTTTATATATATATAATTGAGATATTTTAAAGATTTTTATTTAAAACATACTAAACATTAAGAAAACAAACCACACATTTTAAAATGGGGTATAGAATTAAACATAGCTTTCAAAAGATAAGATGCAAATAATTAAGAATTTTTTTAATGTTCAACATTCTTAGACATGAAGGAAACTATTAAATTAAAATTACTTTGAGATTTCATCTTAGCCAAGTCAGAATGACTAAGATGATTACAAACACTGGTTTGAAAGGAATAAAGAGGAGACTCTCACTCACTGCTCATAAAAGTGCATTCTGGTGCAGTGACTACAGAAATCAATGTCAGAGTTCCTCAAAAAGCCAGAAACAGATCTACCATATGATGAACTATCACTCTGTGTCTTACTATTGTTCATTCATGTTTATCACTGCTCTATCCAATGTAGCCATAAAGTGGAAACATAGTGGGAAGGAATTTACACCTAAGCAGCTCCTAGGTCATAGATCTTACAGGAGAACCTATTACTGATGTGGGATGTCCTTCTGTATATGTGTTGTTTTTATTGGTTGATGAATAAAGCTATTTTGGCCAATGGCTCAGCAGAATAAAGCCAGGTGGGAAATGTGAACACACACATGCATGCACAGAGAGAGAGAGAGAGAGAGAGAGAGAGAGAGAGAGAGAAATAGGTGGAGTCAAGGAAATGCCATGTAGACACTGAAAGAGAAGGGTGCCAGAACATTACTGGTAAATTGCAGCCTGGTGGCAATACATAGATTAATAGAAATGGGTTAATTTAAGATGTAAGAGCTAACTAGGAGTACACCTAAGCCATTGGCCAAACAGTGTTGTAATTAATATAGTCTCTATGTTGATTATTTGGGTCTGGGCAGCCAGGAAAGTAAAGCACAATCTTTGTTTACATAATGACGCCCACCATTCAGTAATGTACATCCACATAAAGCCTAAGAAAGCTCTTAAAACGGACTTTTAGTCTCACAAAACAGGAATCTTTGTGGGTCTACCTGAAAAAAATGCAGCTACCAGAATTAACCCACAAAAACGGGAGTCTTTATGGGTAACTTCTTGGTAGCGGCATTTTTTCAGATAGGCTGTTTGCTGGTAGCAAGCAGAGGCATCCTTCTTTGGAGTACTTAAATGGGGTTTGTGATCAGCATGCTACTAGTTGCTTGATGGTGATTTACACCTGCTGCATCTCTGGAACTGAATGGGTGAGCATGACTGGCAGAGGCAGTGAACATACCTCTGCCATGATGGATGGGGTAGAGTCAACAGGCAAAGCCGCAGTGTTAGTCGTAACCATGCTTGCTTAGCATTTTAAAAAATATTCCTAGTCAGAAAAGGATTACAGATAAACAGTAAAGACAGATTCAGATAAAAATTGTCTCTAAATGGGCCACAGTAAGTTTGACAAATGTGAATGGGCTTAAGACAAAGAGGATAAAAGATCAAAAGAGTCATAGTTTAAAAAATAATTTAAAGATATTAAATTGAGGTTCTTAAAGAAAAAATGGAATAAAAATCATAATGGGCCATGAAAAGATGGAAAATGCACACAGTCTGGATTATGTATATCATTGTCTTTTCTTTGAATATTTTGCCTGTAGAGAGACATTTGATCCTGGGAGTTGCTAAACTAAATTAACATATATATTTTAAATGTATCTTGACTTCAAAATTTGAGTCTAATGATATGTTACTTTCGAAAAGAGGCTCTGATTTTGTCTCCACAGAGAATAGAAAGCTGTGAATTCCTTAATAGCTAATGTGGTTTGATGAAACAAGACCCCCTGAAAGGTCTCTGTATACCCTAAAAATACTTTGCCTAACAAACTGCAGGAAACAGTGTGAAGAAAACTATGCTCAGATTCACAAAATAATTATCTATAAATATTTGTTTTTATTTAAAATGTGTTGTGTATAGTTAATGGTCATAATTGATCTCTTTCTAAAAATACAAAAGAGGGATATTATATAGAAAAATACTTTACATTGATATGGATTTTGGTCTATTGATAGAAATTTAAGGTCAGTTTTGTTACACTGTATATACATTTCTATTCTTTTTTAAGGTATTATGTTTACACAGGTCATTTAAAAATGTAATGTATCCCTGTCTTGAAATACCAAAAAAGTAATTTATAATTAAGAAATAGAGATTAATAGATAGTAATTTATAATAATAAAACTTTTAGTCATACTAGCTAGGTTTTATAGATATGCATAGATATATTTCAGTTACATAGATAATCTTCAACACTTCAAAGACTTATGAAATATGGCATAGAAAAGGTTTTAAGAACTTAGACTTTCACAACAGTGAGACATGTCTGCTTCTGGCAGTACCAATTACTTCAGAAAAGTTGATGGGCATTGAAGAAATTCATTATGGAATTTGTCTTCAATGTGATGCAGCTAGCCATTTGAAAAGAAACCGCTCTTTCCTGGACTGTTTGATGGTATACTATATGAATTGAACATGCAGGACCCACATAAAAGTGAGTGCTGAACTTTCCAAAAGACAAAATGATCCGTTAGGGTTCCTGTTTCACAGAGGCTGCCAGACATTCTGCAGGTCACAGAAGAAAGTAACCGACAAATTTTGCCAGTACAAGGCAGAATAGATCTTCAAATTTCCTACTTCACTGAAAAGTCTTCCATATATTATAGGTCGATAGGCTGCAGATGGATGCCTTAATGTTACAAAAACCTTTGGATGACTATCCAGGCAGTAAGATGTCTCTGTCAATTCTAGAACTTTGGAAGTTGTTTACAATGCACTTCCTGTTTACTCAGATAGTATTATATTCTTCTAAGGTCTCTAATGGAGTTAATGACTAGATAGCTATAATTATAGTTTTCATTAGTTATGATAAAAGATAAATTAGCTGTAAAACTTTAGACTCACAAAGACAGAATAGATGATAGTCTTTTCCTTAATTTGCAAAATGTAAAAGGATTACATATTGTAATTTTTGTAATAATTCTTGCTAGATAACTGTTTTGTGTATTGATGTTTACTATGTTGAAGTTAAAACCTTCCTTTTTAATTAGATAGTAAAGGGGAGATGATGTGGGATGTCCTTCTATATATGTGTGGCTTTTATTGGTTGATGAATAGAGCTGTTTCCGCCAATGGTTTAGCAGAATAAGGCCAGGTGGGAAATCCAACAGAGATAGAGAGCAAGAGTAGGTAGAGTCAAGGGGACACCATGCAGCTGCCAAAGGAGAAAGATTCAGAATATTGCCAGTAAACTACAGCCTCATGGTGATACATAGATTAATAGAAATGGGTTAATTTAAGATATAAGGGCTAGCTAGAAATATGCCTAAGCCATTGGCCAAACAGTGTTGTAACTAATATAGTTTCTGTGTGATTATTCAAGTCTGGGCAGTCAGGAAATGAAAGTGCAGTATCTCTTTATATACTACTGTTACTTTACTAAGCCAATATAATTCTAACTTGGGATCATTATGCAGAAACTTTATAGGAGCTGGAAGACCAGCACTCTTGCTAAGAAACTGTCTTCTCTAGGGTCAGGAAGCCTGCATTCAAGAAATCTGAACAATATAGTCGCCTGAGGCCTGCATAATGATACCAACAGTCAACTGCTAACATAGATAGGGGAAATTTCACAAGGCCAAACCCCTGCATGAAGGGATACAGTCAATCAATGCTGCTTAAAGGGAGAATCAGTCTTCTTAAAAGTTGAGTGCCCTGATCCAGTTCCCAGTGATCAGCCCTAAATACATGCACATGTAAACAATACTAAATGCACTCAGTAGGTCGTGTGTTAGTGTGTGTGTGTATGTGTGTGTATAGAAAGTCACAATAACAATTATAGAAGAGATCATGAATTTAAAAAGAAGTTGTACCAGTCATGTTAGAAATTGAAGGGGGAAGAGAGAGGGTTTGCACTGATTAAAATTCAGTACTTATGTAATGAAAGTCTTTAAAAAACCCTAAAAGTTAAATATGTAAAATACTAGAATTAGTATACAATTAATTAAGGGGAGTATATCTAAAATGCTATAAAAATATTAAGTTGAGTATTATGTATTTTGTTATATTTAGATGTGCATATAAATCGTGCATACATGTATGTGTACATGCATGTGAATGAGAGCACATACATGCAGTGGTGAGAAGAAAACCTATAGTGTTGATCCTCACCTTCTACCTTGTTTGATTCAGGTCTATGGTTTGTTTTCTGCTGTGTACACCCAGCCCCAAAGCAGCTCATCTTCCCATGGCCACATTGACGTTACAGACCTGTATTAGAGTGCTGGGCTTTTTACATGGGTTATGGGGATTTGAATTTAGGTCCTCATACTTTCACAGCAAGTTTCTTTAACCACTGAGACATCGCCCCAGAACTTGAGTTAAAAATTTTAAGTTTCATATACAATAAATAAAGACAAGATATAGACTAAAAACCTGTGTGGACATTCAGTCCATATCTCAAAAGATAACCTGGGCCCTGGGGCAACCTTTCTAATTTGCTGACTCATGCTCTTGAGTCAATTAGTGTGATCTCTGAATTTGGCTCAGCCACCTGACTGAAATAAATAAATCCATATAATCTATTTAAAATTTTCATTTCAGTTTTCTTTTTATACAACCAACAAGAAAATCTGTCCTCCCTACTCCAAATCAGTAAATACAGTATATTAAATGTAGTCCCCTCCACTCGGTCATCACAAACACATACATTATTTCACATATTTTTAAATCTGAAATTATGAAACTTCATAAACATCTATAGATAATTAAGAGAAAAGTGAAAGTGATTTCCAACATCGTGGAGGCATTTCAATGGCCAGATGCGAAATTCTGAAATCTCCAGGTGGGAAGCACAGACCTTTTTGTCTTCACCATAAAGCCATTAACATTTAAAAACTGGCAAGGCTGGTATTTCACGTAGTAAATAACTCTGGATCCAACCATCCACACATCAGTGTCAGAGACTCGTGCTCCAGTCTGTGTCTGGAAAGTGGCCGAATACTAGTTGATAGCTTTCTGTACTGCTGCAATAGAGCTCCTGAGAAAAGTCCTCAGAGTGCAATATTAATAATTAGCATGCTGATGACTAGTATGCCTTTAAGAGCTCATAAATTAGAAGCTCATGTCATGAATATTGCAAACACCCCACTAACACATATGCTCCTGAAAACACAGTGGGCCATAACGAGGGAGGTAAAAATGGGGTAGCTTTTATAATTTATACATTATTCATTTCCCAAAGGTTTTCATAACAAACAACTCCTGGCAGGAAATGAGCTGCCAAAGAAAAGTTACAGCAAAGGAATCTTGGGGTTGGAACTAAATCAGCTAATAAGGGATAAAAAAATTTCTTCATTAGTGTTGAAGAGTCTGTTACTACCAGATAGAGGGGTCGGCGGGATGTGGGAGAGCCGGCTTTTACCCTTAGTCCACAGGGGATGAGAGAGGGGGGATCTTGCTTTCTTCTTCTGAAAGGCATTTTAAGTTATGCACTGCGAAGGGAAATTGGCAATGTGGTTAGACTATTACCTACCTCAGGACGCCTTCAAAGATTCCTCTGAAGCAGATACCCCCAGCGTATTTCATCTAGTAGAAGGCTAGCTTCTGCTTCCGGGGACTTGTTTTAATTTGCAAACATCCCATTGAGTCCTGAGCCTGCACGAGGAGTTTATGCCTGAGGAGTCTCCCCTTCTTGGGGCCGTTTTCATTTTGGAAAATGCAGCTGAACAGGTTTTCATTATAGGTTGATGGAATGGCCCAGCTGACCGTTAGCAATGAGGGCTCCAGAGAGATGGTTTTTCTTTTGCCTTTTTCTTTTTGGTCAGTGACATTCCATTTAGAGAAATGCAATGTTTGGGTGTTCTGAGGGCTCTCGATCATTACAAACATTCAGCTTGCCTCCCCAGTGATGATGCTCACAGTCCTGAAGTGAACATTAGTGGCCTCTGCTAAGTTCCTCTCTAAGAGTTCCAGAAACTCATTCCAGTCCTCACCCCAGTTGCACTATGATCCTGCAGACAGCTTGATGTCCACTCTGTTCATTATCATTGCTAGTTTAACACAAAGTCTGCTGTTTTTGCAGTAGTATTCCAAGTGTCCTAAGCTGCAGAGGAAAAGTGCTACAGAATTTATATACTAAAGCCCTGACCCTCCACGGGATGGTCTCTGGAGATAGATCTTTGAGAATTACTTAGGTTGAGGTGAGGTCCTGCGAATGGTTCTCCATCACATGATGGGAGAAGAAAGACAGATGCATTCTTCTCCTCCTCCTTCCTCTTTCCTCCCTCCTTCCTCGCCTTCCTCATCTCCCATTCTGTGTTTCTCCTTTGCTTCCTTCCTTCCTCTGGTTCATGACGCAAGTCATGGGAGGTTATAAGCAAGCAAGCCCTCACACACACACAGAAAAAGCTGACCTCCTGGGAACTTGGACTCAGATTTCTAGCCTCCGGGACTATGAGAAACAAATACAAGCTGGTGTCTCTATAGCAGCACAAAGAAAGGTCCATAAACTTTGTATGATTTTGAAATTTAGTATCCAAAATCTAGAGTTACTTTATAACATTTCCTCTTTTGTTTCCTTTCTTTCTTCTCTCTTGCTATAGTCCTAGGGATTGAACCCAGGGTCCTTCACATTCTAAGCAAGTGTGTTATCATCAACCTATATNTACTGAGTTGTACTGACTGGTCTTAATCTTGCTCTGTAGACCAGTCAAACCTTGAACTGCAATCCCCTGCCCCAGTTCCCAAATACCTGCGATTATATATCGGTACCACCAGGCCTAGCTCCGTCTATAACTGTTAATCCTGACTGGCATGACCCACTTATAAAAAGAAATGTGTTCAGAGTATGAACTGTGTTCAAGCCAAGGGACAAAGGAATGAAGAAGAAAGAGAATTAAGTCAGGGAAGGAGAGAAGCCCTGGCAGGGTAGCTTACCTAAGCTGTTCTCAGGTTCCTTAAGAATAGCAACACCAAGTCAGAAGTCCCATGGGAAAGCTGTGTCCAAGAACATCCACTGACTGGTTTCCTGGCTCTTATCCTTTCTTTCACTTGCGGGTCAGAGGTCTCCCTCTGCTCGTTCAGAACGGGATTCTAGTGAACGTGGGAAGTCAGAGCCCTGGGCATCCAGCTCTGAGAGCTGGAACTGCTGTGGTTCCTTGCCACAGTGAACACAAAGAGATTCAGCACTCATCTGGCTTTTGTTGCCAGGAAAATATATATAAACCTCATGCAAAATCTTTAGACCCATAAGCACAGAGTCCTCCATAGAGGCTGGTGAAACAGAAAGCAGGAGGAGCAATTGAGACTAATGTCAAAGATAAGATAGACTGGTCAGGTGTACAGTGGCATTGAGATGAGATCTAGCAGCTTCTTTCTCCTCCCTCATTAATTACAACATTTAAAGAGCATATACAAAGCAGGAGAGAAAGCTGAGTCTGTAAACTGCTTACTGAATAAACATGAGAACCTCAAGTAGCACCCCAGAAAGAGCCAGGCATGCTAACATGCACTTGTTATCCTGGTGCTGGGGAGACACAAACAGACAGTTCCTTCGGGATCACTGACCAGCCATTCTAGCCTACTTGGCAAGCCCCGGGTACCAAGGAAAGACACTGCCTCATAAAATGAGGTGCACAAACATGAAAACATATACACACCAAGGAAATACATGATTCATGCTCACAGAAGATTTGGGCCAGAGCAGCATAGAACAACTCTGTGACCACAGTTACCCAGAGCCCACGTGGAATTCCAGAAAGACTACAGCAGTTCTCTTGACTTTTAGGGCTTTTGACCCTTTATACTCCCTTGGCAGACATTATCAGCTCTGACAAGCATCCCCACACATCGTGGCTAAGAGCAAGACATGGCTGCTTAGAAGCAGGGGATGCCTAGGACGGCTTCTGCAACAATTCTATTTTTAAGAAGTGTTGCAGACATTGCTATGGAAAGCAACAGGTAACATTCTGTATGAAATATGTTCCACCAGCTGGCGCCACCAGCCAGCCCCCTCCTGTGCAGCTGCTTTACTTCCAAGACTCTCCAGGGGCCGATGGGGCAAGTCACTTTATGTGCTGTGCCTGTGGTTGCTCTTCCAACTCTTCTCCCAATTATGTTCTGACCCTCTCGGCCTTCTGCTTGGATGCACTTGCCCTTAGCCTCCGATTGATGAGAACAGCGTAAGACTTAAAGATGCGTACCTACATCAGCATGTCTGCCTGCCACGTCCAGCTTCCTGACTAAAGCAGCCTTTGGTGTAATAAGGAACCTAATTCCAACCTTTGAGCAATGGTTGAGACGTTGTGGGTGACAACAAAGAAAATGGTAACTAAAGTATTTTTTTTCCCTTTATGTGCCATAAACTGAAAGAGCTTTGATGAGTTTTGAAGGTTCAGTTTGTGAGCCAGAATCTGCCCTGCCAGGAACAGTATCTGCTGCCCAGCTCCTGGTTCTGACAGACCTGGGCTGTTCTCAAACTTGTCAGGAAAGCTTCCCTTTGCAATGGACAACAGTCAGTGCTGAGATGCTTAATTGGTCAAAGTACTGAAAAATAAGGGACATTCAACCATAAACAGGGCATCGACATTAACCTCCCATACGCACCACTCAGGCTTGGGTAACACGGAGGAGGAGAAGGCAGAAAGAATGTAAGAGCTGGAGGAAAAAGAGGAGGGCTACAGAAGAATCTTTTCTGGATGTGACATGGCTATTATTATAAACTCAGGGTTGCTATAGTTACCTGCACATAACCTGCACGAGATCAAGACAGCGTGATCCAAGCATAGGTGGCTCAAGCCTTCACCCCTTTGGTAGCGGGGAATTGTTGGAAAAGGACAACTCATACTTTTTTGAGGTTGGCCGCTGGTAGGTTTCCCATGTTTCTGTGGGTTGCCCCATACCTGTGCACATGTGAGCAGCATTTACAAGACTTAATAAGTTATTTATATAAAAAAAGCAGGTGGGGTTGACAAAGTTGGGAAGTGTTTATTGAGAATATATAAGGGTTTGGGGGAAATGGAGTAGGTGTGATCATATTTCTTTGTATACGTATATGGAATTCTTAAAAATAAAGTAAAAATTTAAAGCCATATCTGTTAAACCATCAGGAAAATGGATAGAACAGGAAATCATCATATTCAGTGATAGAGGCCACACTCAGAAAGACACACACTGCTTGTTTTTATCTCATATATGAATCCCATATTTTAGTGTGTGTGTGTGTGTGTGTGTGTGTGTGTGTGTTTGTATGAGACTCGCCTCTAGCTCTGATCTTGTGTCTTTGCTTCCTGATTGACCATTATGTGAGGGGCCTTGCCTTCACCACCATGTTAGGCTTAACCATCTGAAATTATGATCCAAAGTAGATATTTCCTCCCTTAAGGTTGCCTTTGTCAGATATGTTATTATTGTCTCAAGAAAAAGAACCAATATAGAGATTATGGAGAGGGCTGAGGTCAGTCGGAGCCAAGAGATGAGATATGCTCAGAAGCCAGGGGCACGTGTTCTGTTGAGTTGAAGATGTATTTGTCTCTTCATTTTAGGAAATTCTTTACCATCCTATAGCTGAACCTCTCAAAATCTTTGGGTGGAAAGTTCATCTCCTAGGTCACTTTTCTTATCCCATTTTGTACTTTTCCTTGTCTTACCTACTCACTAGCATTTACCTTTTTTGTTGTTGTTGTTCTTATTTGGAGTCATGACAATTTTACATATAGTCATCTCTTGATGTAACTACAGATTGCTTACTATACATTCGGACTTTTTTAATGTCATTGTTTTAGGCCAAGATTTTGTTTCCTTGGGCCTTCAAACCACTCTGCTGTTTTGATAACTAATATAGGAAAAAAATGTTAGACTTGATGAGCACATTTATAAGACAAATTTGACAAACTTTATCCTCCATCTGCCACTGTCTGTCAATAGATTCTAGTTTTGAAAAGTTGGACAAGTCCCGCAGTTTCTGTGGTTCTTTTCAAGCCACAGGAAAAGTCTCATTACAGTAAAATCTGATCTTAAATACATAAGAGTCCAAACATTAAGTTTCTCTGTTCCCCCATTTCAGACCCACTTCAAACAGAGACATCAGCCATGTATACAGGATGACTGCTTTCCCCTGACCTCTTTTTATTGCCTGATTCAGACTGGGTTTCTGAAGCCTTCAGTCTTTCACTCAGGAAAAGGCCTTGTTCTGCTAGCTGAGCCCTCTAGGCAATAGCAGGACCACAATGCAGACTTTTCATTGATAATCCTCACCAGTTCCCACGTTCTTTTCCGTTGTGGCTTCTGGCCTATTCTCCCAGAACATTAGTGGAGACCCCTTCCAACAACCACATTCAAGTTTCCTACTCCCAAGATTTCAGGTCTCCCAGCCCACCTAGAAGTCGTCTTTCATAGAACCTCTTCCACACCACCTCCATGACACCAGACATATTTTCTCTATCTTTCCTAGTTTTTTTTTTTAACTCTATGAGCCAATCCCAGAGTGTACAGACCACCATCTCCACTTTTTCCTTTGTGTTGAATTCTTCTGTGTCCAGGGAGGTTGCATAGCTCTCTCCCCCTCCATGTGAGGAGGGCATGAAAGTGAGAGTATAGCCCACTGGCGTCTTTCCTCACCATTCCTTTCAACCTCATCTATACAGCAAACCCGGAGGTAGTCATTCATAAAACTTGGCAGGACCGAGTGTGCTTTGTGTTGGAGGTTTTGTTTACGTTTGTGCAGCTGCATTTAGTCGATGATACTGATCACCAGCTGAAATTCTAATACAATACTAATGCGTGTTGTAAGAAATAACTTCCAAAACGGCAATTCTAGCTTTCTGTTGATTTCATAACCATTCTCACAAGCACAATAGTAGCTTAAAACAACATAAATTTATTGTCTCACAACTCTGTAGGGCAAGAGAATAACATGGGTCTCTGTGAATTAAAATCAAATTTTCCTTCCCAAGGTTTGAATCATTTCTGGAAGTCAGCAGGGGTCTCCAATGTGAAGAGCACTCTCTTTCTTTATTGGCCTCCTCTATCTCAAAGGGAATCAGAACCTTCCTCTCGGGTATGTGAATATCAATGGATGTACTTCAAAATCAGAATCCACCTTTGGGACTTTATTGCATCTTACAGTCTGTCTTCTAGACCCCAGGGCTTGGCCCGATTTACTGAGCTTTCTCGAGTATATATGTTTATGCCATTGTGGCTTCTATGAGCTATCTCAAACTGACTTCCCTGGAAGATTAATTTTTTGTTTATGTTTGTGTTATACCCAAATTTGCCATGGTCTGTTTTAGTGTCTTCCTGTCAAATAATCTAGGCTAGAATGTGGGGTTAATGTTCCACAGAAGCAAAGTTTTCAGGAATGTAATTCTGAGCCGTCAATTTCATAGGCAAGGAATGAGTCTATGTGTCTGTGACGTATTGGATGCTAAGACTCAGGGATCAATAATATCTCAGTAAGTACAATACTTCATTTTGCCTTGCTCGGGGAAGGATTCATTTTGTTTGGGAGAAGTCAATGAAAGAAGGATAACTAATAAAAATGCAGTGTTTCCTTACAGTGATTTAGGTTTCTGCTGAATTTGAAATTTTTATGCCAATACTCCATGGGTCACTGATTTAGACAAATTAAAGGCATAAATCATATGAGTGCTATAATTGCAGGAGTGGTTTGGTTCTCACTTTACATTTATAGAATCTATTTGTTTTGCTCTGTTTTATTGCCTAGCTTTACCTATTTTCATTGTTATGCTAAGGCAGTTTTCTCCTTGGGATATCCATTTGTCTATGCCTTGCTTATGGAGTCCCTCTAGGTGTGTGCTAGGCTTCAGCAGCCTCTGAGATAGTGTGAATTCTTTAAAGAAAATAAGCCGGTTTTCAGCTGTCACACTCACAGTATCATTGACCTATGAAAAGTCCTTAGGGAAAGGGTCAATGAGTAACTAGCCAATATTCTACTATGTCAAATTAATCCAAATCATTCTTTCATGGATGAGTAATTATAAATAATATTTTATTAATTTATTATATACTAGTTCAAGCACATTATTAAATTTCTTTTTCCTGCGATGTAGGGTTTTCATCTTCAACTTATAGTTTAAAAAATTGTAAAATTTTACATTTTAAATGTAGGGACCACAGCAACAAGCTTCAGACACATGCAGAGAAAGCATTAAGGACTGCAGCCAGGTCTAACTTACTCGAATCTCATGACTGCCAACAACTCTGAAATTCTGACTTCTGCTCAACTTTCCCATTTGTTTCCTAAATAATTCAAACTGTGTTTATGTTGATTTTTGACACTTTTGTCAGAATGAAAACACAAATCCTTGTATGAATTATCACAGAGAATTCAGAAAAGTTGGGGGTTGCCTCTTAACACTGGGCCATCCATCTAATTTCAGTTTTGTAGTTGACTGTGGCCCCTGTGAAGTCCTCCTTAAAACATAAAATTAAAAAGAATTGCTGTTAAAAGAGGCCTCTAAGAGCAACCTGGGAAAGCATATTGTTTTAGACATTTTATTTTATTTTAATTTGCTTTATAAATAATACCATTCAAAATTTCCAACTCCTCCCCTCCTCCCATTCCCTCCAACTCCTCCACTCCCCCTCCCCCTCCAGTCCTAAGAGAGGGCAGGGTACCCTGTCCTGTGGGAAGTCCAAGGCCCTCTGCCTCCATCCAGGCCTAGGAAGGTGTGCATCCAAACAGACTAGGATCCCAAAAAGCCACCCACTAAGACGGTGTGACTGATCTAAGGGGAGCTCACCAAGGCCAGCTGGACTGGGACTG
>LOEQ01003478.1:89735-103836 GCA_001685075.1 Bramus lutescens
TGGACTGGGACTGATGGAGCATATGATCAAACTGGACTCTCTGAATGTGGCTGACAATGAGGGCTGAATGAGAAGCCAAGGACAATGGATCTGAGTTTTGATTCTACTGCATGTACTGGCTTTTTGGAAAACATATTTTTGTGGGTTCAAATCATGGCCCTTCTATACCCCCCATTAGTGTAGGAAGAATGAGATGCCAATAAGGAATGTTTCCTCAACTAGATCAAATTTATTGCAGAATAAAAATGAAGTAAAATGACAGACTTGAGGTCTAGGAAGATTTTCAACATAGTCCATTCTTTCATTTGCCTGTTTGATGAGAGTGATTTAAATCTATATTCTTCTTAGCACTTAATGAGTGCTTGTATTTCTACTTAGGGTCTGCAAATGTGTACACTAATACATGGTAGGGTGGGGTGATGAGGAGTACTCTCTGTCCCCAAACATGTGGCCCCTATTCTGGATATGTCTTTTGCTAGTTGTTTGACCAAAAGTCAATATGTTAAACTGTTCTGAGCTGTACTCCTACCTATAAAAAGGATATCATAGTGAAAACAACTTCACAAGGTTGAACACTTGTCTTTAAAAAAATAATGAGTACTTCATAAATGTATACAATTATGTGTGTGGGAATCATAGAATCTTCTAGAAAGAAGATGAAGAAAGATTACAATAACCAGGGGTGATAAATGACTTCAGGGAAACAGTGTTTACCATACCCAACAGGGCAGTTGCACATCTGAACACACAGCAATTGGGGCAACATGCAAGTTACAGTCAGATAAAATCCCAGCCTGGAGGAGGTAGGAGGGCACAAAGGCCACTTCTAGCTGAGAAGCTATTAGCATTGGATAGCTGCTAGTACAGGGAGGGTCAATTTTCATTAATGGTGTGGCCAAAGATAGGTTGACTGTATGCCAGGTTGTCTCCATACCCAAGAGTAGTTAACCAATACAAACTGAACTTTATGGTTTAAGGGAGTTGGAAGGGGTGAATGCAATCAAAATACATTGTATGAAACTCTCAAAGAAGCACTAAACACATTATTTTTAAAAATGAGTCTTGGTGGCAAGAAAGAGGTGGGGGATAAAGTCACCATGTATACCCACTATGAAGTTTGCATGTCAATTAATTCACAGTAATTTTTATGATTTAAAAAACAATCCTAATTTCTCATTAACTTGCCACAAAGTTTCCTTTGTTGGTTACATTTTATGTCTTTGTCTTACAACTAAAATCTGAACTCTGAGTCACTCTTATACGCTTGCTGTGTAAGGTAACAGCCTATGCTGACACTTTACTGGCATAGCAGAGAGGAAGGAAAGTGCTGAGGGGTTGGCCAATGACACTGCTTGACACTAGAATTTTGTCTGTGTCATTTCCTTTTGCATCTCGTTTGCCCAAGCCTATCACATGGCCTAGCTAACTTCAAAGGGTCCAGGATTTGTAATGACTTGCACAAGTTGCAGTAGGGACATTTTGACGCATGAAATCCTTTCTGCTCTATCTAATAAGATCTATTGTTTGGGGAAGTTAGGGAGAAGTTTCGGTCAGTAAAGACTTTGCCACATAAGCACAAATACTTGAATCCCAATCCCCAGCACCCACATAAAAAGTCAGGTGTGGTAGTGTGTAGCTGTAATCCTAGTGATAGGCAGGCAGAGACACAAGGATCCTTGGCGTTCTCAGCCAGGTAGTGTAACCAAGTCAGTAAGCTCCAGATTCAGTGAGATACCCTGTCTCAAAAATAAAGAGGAGAACTCAGGAAGTCATCGGACCTCAACCTCTAGTTTCTACATGCACACGCACATACACACATGCAGTCATACAGAAACACAAATGACACACATACACACACACAAATCCTACTATTTGTTGAGGAACATTACACACACACATATGTAACCAGGTTATATATGTTGATAGGCACATTACATCTCTCATTGCAAAATCTCTCCAAGTCACATGTTGTCTATGTCTCTGATTGAAAACGTTTATGCACTTTCTCATAAAAAAAGCTTAGTACAATGAATACTCAAGAGATGAACAATGATGATCCACAGCCATAGACTTTGTCTGAAGGGAACTTGAGGTTAAAAGGGAAGAGTATTTAATACGCAATGACTGGATTGCAACTATGATACTCAAAGGACAGGTCCAGGGTGCCTAGAGAATAAGTACAGAAAGGGTCAAGGACAGTGTCTTTGAGGGCACTGTGATGTGGCCCAGTGGTCAAAGTGCTTCCCACACAGTGTGAGCATCTGACTTTGGATCCCCAGGACCCACATACCATGTTAGCATGGCAGCTTACATTTGAAATCCCAGCACTTGCTAGGTGGAGACAAGAGCTTGCTAGGTAGAGCTTACTGGGCAACCAGACTAGTCAGTTGGTGAGCCTGAAGTTCAGTGAGGGTGAGAGACCCTATATTTAAAAAAAAGTGGCTAGCAAGTGAGGAAGACACTCTCTGTGCTCTACCCAAATGTGGGCCCACACATTCCAGGCACATGCCGTGAACACAAAAGAACAACGAGGAAGGAAAGTGAGAGAAGATGACATTGATACGGCTATGCCTGGTGAACTAAACAGCGTAAAAGTGTAGGGATGAGACGAGTATGCAAGGGGCTGAAGAGGGAAACACCGGTGCTTGTGTTTAGTGAGCAGTTATGTAAGGGATGGGACTATGTCAGGAGTCATAGGAGAAGGAGACCAGGCTGCTCAAGAAAAGCAAAATGTCATGCTTCTCCAGGAGGGAGGAAACACAGATTCAGGGCCTTTGTTGCATTTTCCTACTTCTCTGTGAAATACTAAACAAGTTATTTACCCTTCTATTTTTGTTGAGCAATTACAAAAAGGGAATATGCATGGTGCCTACCTCAGAATTTTGTTAATCAAATACTTTTTGCAAAGCATTGAAAAGAGTCTAGTGGAGGATTGTCTCTATGCTTATTCCTAAAGTATGGAGAACAAGAAACACAGTGGTGCAATACCGGAGCCATCTTGTCGGGAAAGCAAGGCTCATCACAATAATCCACAAACCTTTACACATCTACCATGGTGATGTCATGGAGGAACAAAGGAGCAATGTGAACATCCCAGGTTTCCACTGACCCCCACAGACATTGCTGACTTAGTTTAGGGACAGGTGGGAGCTGAGAGAACCATCTCTCTGCCGTGAGCCCAGAACACAATGTTCATACCTCATTATCGACCATGGACCAGAGGGGAGAGGAGAAAACAGGAGAACAAGAAACAGCAGCAAAACAAAGTGGAGCCAGTTCCCCAGCCACAAGTGAAAAGGCAGATTCCGTAAGAGCACCCAGACAGCAGCTCAGCTCATGCAAGTGATGAGATCTCCAATGGAGGCACCTGGCGACCAATGAAGATGTCCCTGTGGGCTTGGTGGTCTCAGGTAGGGATGAGTCCTTAACTGAAACGCACCTCAGAAAACTGAATCCCACATACTAGATTGTTTCAGTTTAGGAAGAGCAGCATTCACAGGAGGCCTACTAGGCACAGCCTGTTCATGACTGCCTGATCAAGTTAGGGAATTACATATATGGTTTGGTTTGGGACAGATTTCATAGCATCCAGTCAGTGTGTGTGTGTGTGTGTGTGTGTGTGTGTGTGTGTCACACACGCACACACACATGTACGTGTATACATGCAAGTGTATATGTATAGATAAATGTGTATTATGTGTATTATGTATATATAGTGTGTATGTATGTGTGTGTATATATAATACATACACACTATACACACACCTTCATCAGCCTAAATGGCTCTCTATGACATTCCTTGGCTGCTGATAAGACAGTTTGGAGTGAGAATGGCATTGGGCACCCTAGAAAGAATTCGGCTTGCCAACATCCAAAGGTCCTTTTCAAAGTACTTGATGCCCCCTCAGAAGTTTGATGACTAACATTGCAGCTTCCACTTGGTGTCATTCAGGATAATTTCCCAGATGTCTCCACCCCTATCATTCCAAGCAAGGTGTTTGGCTCATTTCAGCAAAAAACTAAAAACTCAGTGTGACTGAGTATGTGACCACTCAAGATAAAGCTGAATGAAAGAGAGGGACCAGTATAAAATGTAAGGGACTGGGCTGGTGAGTTGGCTCAGTCAGGAAAGCACTTGCACAGCAGGCTTGATTACCTTTGTAAAAAGACAGGCAGGGCTGCAGGAGTAGGCAAACTATCAGCAAGGATGCAGAGACAAGCAGCTCCCTGGAACTCAGTGGCAGGTTAGCAGCCTAGCTGAACCAGTAAGCACCAGGTTCACTGAGAGAACCTGACTCAAAAAAAAAAAAAAGATAGGAAGGAAGGAAGGAAGGAAGGAAGGAAGGTAGGAAGGAAGGAAGGAAAAAAGGCCAGAGAAGGACTAATACTTTGCTGAGCCCACTAAGCTCAATCAGAAAGGGGGGGGCTCATTTGAAGATGATGATGACCCAGGGAATTCTTTTGCTTTTCTATACTATACCCAAGGAATGTGGTGATAGTAATCATACTTCATCGTCATTTGCTTAGGATCCTAGAGAGCAATTTTGATCTTTTGCTGCTAACAGGAGAGAATAAAGCTCATCTGGACAGGTGACTTGAATCCCGGAGTCTATTGGTGCAGATGTGGCCAGTTCCCCCTCCAGCATTTAGCTTTTCCATGTAACATAATGAGGGGGAAAGAAAGCCCAAGTCAATGATACATCTGCTCATAAACTTCCATTTGTTAAATATGAAGCAAAATCCTGGCAGCCATAAAACAGGGTGAACAGTTGTGTGTTTGTATTAAAATATCATCGAGATAAGCAATAACCAGCTATCCGAGCAAAGGAACATCTGCGATATTATCTTGCTATTTCTGGCTGAGTCATCTCATGCTGGGAGAAAACATGGGGAAATGGAGTTATCACTTGTAGTGCTCTTAATTGAGCTAAGGAAGGGCTCTGCTGTGCATCTTCCCAGGGGCTGTCCCTACAGACACAACAGGTCTCTCTTAAAAATAAATGTTTTAGCTGATTGCTTCAGATCACTGCCGATCTGGCACTGTAGGCAATTTTAAAATAAAGAAATAAAATTCTCTCCTGATAATTTTTGGAATAAAATAAAAGCATCCACGGCCTTACAATTAGTAAGTCTACCTCTGCTCTAGGCGCACATGCATATGTGCGCACCTGAACGTGGAGGCCAGAGGACAACCCCAGGTACTGCTCACCATAAGGGCCATCTACAGGTTCTTATTGTTTGTTCTAACATTTGGTTGTGGGTTTGAGACAGCATTCTCAGTGTGGAACTTGCCAAACGCTTAGGCAGGGAAGCCAGTAAGTCAAGGGCTTCTCTTTTCTCTAGCTCCCCAGCACTGTGATTGTAAGTAAATGCCAGGGCACATGGGCTCTAGTTATAAAACTCGGGTCCTTGTGTTAGTTTATTTACTGAACTATCTCCCCAGCACACACTAGCCTTCATGAAGGGACTTTTTTGTTTGACCTCTGGAAAGGGAGCTAGCTCATCAGAAGTGTTTGAAAGTGCCACCTCCCAGGCTTTCACTAGGAGAAAGCTAAGGCAAAACTCTCTCCTTAATAGGTCTTCTTTAAGATGCTTAGTAATTTGTGAACTAAATATTTTGGGTAGAGATAAAGTCAAAAAGACACTAGAGAAGTACTGAAATAATGGGATCAAGATCTTGTATTATTGAAAGCAGCTCCAGAATCAATCTGCTGCTAACCTCTCATTGCACAGGTGGTAAACGTGTACCTATAACCACCATGTGTGTATGACTGGCAGGTAGAAGGCATCAAATGTAGTGACGGGCCAACACACTTGAATTTGATATTGGATTTTTACATCTTGAGCAAAGCCCTTAACCATCCTGAGCTGAGAGTTAAATTTCTCTCTAAAACGGAAGAGCATTATACAGGCTTGTCCTGTAAGCTTCCAGCAGAAGTGAGACATGATATTTAAAAAGCTTGTACACTGTGTTCTGCTCCTTAAAGATGCCCCACTGGTGGTTTTTATTGCTTTGAGTAGAGCTGGAAACGGAGTGGATTCCAGATAGCCTGTGCATTACATTGAAAAGCAAATACAGTCATTATGTAGAGAGTGAGAAAGTAAGTGAATCCTATCTGTCAGTGTTCCCAGGCAGGCCTGGCACATTCATGAAAAGCATATCAATACACATGAGACAGTCAACAATTGAATCACAGGCTTTACCCAGACCTGTGACAATCTGGGCAATGCAGGCACAAGGCGGTCTTAGCCTGGAGACTGACTGGGGAAAAAGAACTTATGCAGAGGGTCTTCCAGCTGAAGGCAAGGGTGGGCATTTTCATTCTAGCTCCCGACAAGGTAGTTCCTGCCACCTGGCACTTGATTTGGGTACAGCCATCTTTTGTACTCAGAAAGTCTGATTCATCCATGTCTCCAGTCCCCTGTGTGACACCACCAAAAACAAACAACGAATTCTCAGGGAAACTGGAAGTCATTTCTAGAGGCCAATTTGGAGTGAGTCGTGCAAACAGGATACAGTCTGAATCTTAAAGACAATGATCTCTGTGGGCATCCATTAGATGTGAAGATCCCTTTGAAAACCTCCTTCAAACAGAAAAATATAAATTCAATAGCTGGTAACTCCGAAGAGAAATTTACTTTAGTACAAATCATAGTCATCAACCTAAATTTGTGTTATTTCATAACATAAGCTACAGCTTTGTAGAATGCTTTTTATCTGTACTTTATTGATCACAGAGCACATCACAAACATAAAGCATTAAATAACTCATTAGGAATGCTGAGTGCTTAAAGGGATTACTTTACTTCTAGTGCACAGTTCCTACTTAAATATAAACGACCTGACACAAAGATGTAATAAATGCATACCTTTCTTCTAAATGTTCGGCCCCTTTACAAACAAATTGATCTTTATGACAGCTTCATAAAGTGAGAATATGGTGTGTTCTGTTTTCATGTTTATATTGTATGGTAAGGGAATATGGAAGTAATGCCCCCTGAAGGTGTGTGGTATAATTGCTCTTTGCTTTCCAACAATGTGGCCGTGGTGTTAAACATGCTATTCTAAATTCTCCCTTGACTTTACTGTTGGAAATACTCCCCTACAAATGCTCTCTGCAATGGGCAGCAGTTATGTCTCTGCTCTGTGTGGAATCTTAAAATACTGACATCAAGACCATTGATAATGTCAGAGAGATGCCTATCAGTCCTCCAAGTTCCAAGATCCATACACATCAGGGAACTACCTGCCTATGCATCCCACAGGGATGTCTCAGAACCCAGTGACCCTATCCACACAGCGACTAAACTCACATCAAGAGCTGGCTAAAATGAATCATCTACATGAGGGAACCCAGGGTACCTTTAAAACACCACCATAAGGCTTTGGGGTCACTAACAGATGTCCATAAAAGTTTGTAGTGAAAGGCAAGGATGTCTCCAGCAGGCATCTCTCTGACACTGATGCCTTGGCTGGTGTAACTTTTGATTTCTATTTTTATAAATGCATTATTTAACACCATTCAAGAACCTATTTGTCAACCTTAATTATGGCTTACATTAGAGTTTATATTGATTGGTTTTTGATTGGCTCTGAACTCTTTGTCCAGAGACAAAAAAAGTAATGTCCATGAGAAATTACCATTACCAGATGTTTCCTTCTGGGCTGCTTAAAATATACTGTTTAAAAATGCATGCTTTTAGGATGACTTGGGCAACAATCATTTTTAAATACATATAACCTCTTGTTATTGAATTGTATGAGCAATATAATATAAGGTTTATAAGCAATCTAAAATAATTTAAGATCTACAGCTGCCAGATTGCATTAATCTTTTACAAAATCTAATTATTTTTCCTAATAACAACTGCTTTATATTCCCTCAAAATGTTAGGTTTTATATTTATGACAAACTTACAAAAACATTAACCAGTATTCCTCTTCTATACATACACTGGGATCTCTGGGAGTGTTAATTATAAAGTCTGAACCTTTCTGTAGTTGTAAGGAATCAAAAACTATATTGATTACTGTGGCAGAGTAGTTGTTGGTCTTAACACCACAGTAAATGTTGTTTTCATTTGCTGTGATTATTAGTTGTGTCTTAAAAATGGGAAGGCTGAAATACCTGTTAGGAAGTTTGCCTGCAATACTTAAATATTTGACAACAGGACCAGGATTTAACCTTATGTGTATTCAATACCAAGTCTACATTCCTAACACAGGGCTTGAAAAGTATAGCAATTTTAATGAAATTTATAAACGTGTATATGGCAGATCTGCGTAGTAAAGGGGTAAGATAAACAAAGAAAAAAATCATGAAAAAGCTGGACAATGAAGTTTCTGAGGAGATTTAGGAATTTACATTGGCATATATAGTATAAGAGGTCATGTCCAAGTGACATGACCTCTTATACTATATATGCCCTTCTGCTATTGGGATCGCTTCCATATTGTGAAGCAATTGAACATAGCACAAAGGAAAATAATAGTGAGCAACATAATATTCCCATCTGAGAATTTCTCTTGACTCCCTCAGTTCAAGCAACCATCACCTCACCAGGGTACCACGACCACTTTCAAAGTGGTCTCTCTGACTTTGGTCTGGCTTTCCCAGTCTGTGTGCCATGCTATGTTCACATTGTTCCAAAGTGAAAATGTCATTAAATCTTCCTGAAACTCAATTATCTTCCCATTACCCTCAGAATAACAGACTCTGAAGATGTAACACAACCCTTTAAAGTCAGGTCCAAGCATATCTGACTACCTCTCGCTTTTGGTCTCTGAGGTCCCATATCCTCAGGGCTTCCCATAAACCTACTGCACATGACAACAGACTACACACCATTCTTCCATCTCAGGACCAGGCCAGAAGCTTTCCTACAGTGTGATCTTCACATTTCCAGCCCTCTCTGCATGGAACTTTTAAACCCATCATTCTGAATTTCTGCTGATGCTAGCCTACCCTTCAATTGGACATTTCTGTCTACAACCCTAGTACCATCTCTAACTGAGAAACCCAGGCCCAGCTGTGTATCACTGCCATGACTTATTATGGCATTTGTCCCATTGTATTTTAACAAGTGTTAGGCTTTTCTAGAAACCTTCTTAGGGGAGAGTACCTCTGAGAGTGAATTCAAATCCTATCTTATTTACCAAAGAGTCACTAACTACTATCTGCCAGACATTGCTCAGCAAACACTGTATTTCAAATAAAAGATGGATGGACAAATGAATGGCTTGCTGTAGGAATTTCTACAGCAAGTAGCCTTTAAGATGCCCACTCACTTGGACATGACCTCTTATACTACANGGGTCCAGCCTCTCTTCTGGCTGCGCAATTTGGTTCCTGCTCCCCGTTTGTGCAGAGGATTGTGATATGTGAGTCTATCCCCCAAATAAATAACCCTTTATTACACTCAATTCTGAGCTAGTGTGGGAATTTCTTTTTAGTGACCTTCTTCATCTGGTGCCCACATGGATCCATACTCCACACCTACTGGGTGGACCTGTTTAAAGGCCTAATAGGTCCACAGCCCAGAAAGTTTCCCAACCCTGCCCACTTGGCTTGCTTTTACTTAAGCAGTTTTTTGTAAAAGCCCACCACAGCGGAACGAACTGCATATGGTGACTTGGAAATTTCCCAAGCTCTCTCACATCCTCCCCACCCCGACTGCCATATTCCCTGCCTCATGGCGACTTGTGCAGCTTCTGGTTTGTGCTCCCCTGCTTATGAGTTCTGGGCTTCTTGCTCTGTGTACGGAATTGATTTAATACTTCTTAATTCATCGAGCAAAGCATATTTCTCAGTATTTGACCAATTCCAAGGCGGGAATCTAAAGTGGCTCAGGACTGTTCCTGTCACCATCAGTTGCATCTCTGTTAGTTGCGACTCTGCAACCATGGCATCTGCTGGACAATAAAGATTATTAGACTTAAAACAATTTACCAGACCTGATAACAGGTAATTAATAAATCAATAAACTCAAAAGTTATATAATGGCAGACAACATTACCATTGAAACTTTTAGTAACTTTTTTGATAATACTAAGGATTTTATTCTACAAGGCTTATATGGTTTTTGTGATACATCCATTTATTGGATATTGGGACTCAGTATTTTACTTCATATTATATCCTTAAGAAAATGGTTTGATAACAGAGCCAAGAATGAGGCACTTTTAGAAATGATAGTCTTTACAGACCAATAATGAATAGCTACCTAACAAGATTAATACCATCAAAAAATCAAAAGATACCTGAAAAATATAATACTATTGAAAAGGTTAACATTAATTTGACAGACAAAATTGAATCCAGGTCTAAGAGTACTGAGAAATTATCTGAAATAATTCATACTGTTGAATTTGACAATCAAAACTTGTTAAATTTATGATAGATTAGCAGATGGAGTACCTCTCCAGGAAGGCATGCTATCCAAATACTGTCCAAGGCTGAGATGATGTCTTTAAAGAAAAAACTTCAGACCTTGGAATCACATGTGCAGAATGAGGATCAAAGGCTAGGGGCCTCAATGAAATCACTAGAAATATACACAGGTCAGGAGACTCAGGCTTTACAAAAGACAATAGTAAAAAGATTTGAAACAATTGAGGAAATTATTGAAACTGGTAAGGCACATGGACAGGATTCAACATTGCCAGTACCTGTTAGATATGACTTACCTAGGGTTTTAGCTTCCTACCCTGTAATCTACATGTTCTAAAGGCCCCAAAAGACCCAAAGAAGGTAGATGTATACCTATAGGAATGAATGATCTAAAAGAAATTAAGCAAGCTGTCATAACTTATGGCTTCCATTTCACATTTGTTAAGGAGATGGTAAAGACATGGGTTTCTAGCATTAAGGTCATGCCACACTACTGGCTTAAGTTAGTTTCAGCAGTCCTGGATGATGGACCTCAACTGATATTTAAATGTTATTTCAGAGAAGAGGCTAAAATTTTAGGACAACAGGGAAAATCAAAAGAACTTGAGACTTCCCAAGATCAAATTCTTTGTGAAGGCACTTATGCGGACTCACAGGCTCAAGCTCTTTGTGATGAACAAATCTTGTTCCTATGCCACAAAGCAGCCTTAAATACTTGGGACAGGATTTAAGAACTAGGAAAATGAATTGAATCATATACCAGGGTTAAACAGGGCCAGAGAGAATCCTTTAGAAACTTTTTACAAATATTAACTAAGACTGCACAAATAGAAGTAACAGACCCAGATGCTAGATGAGTGCTTACTGAACCTCTGGCTTTTGAAAATGCCAACTAAGAATGCAAAAGATACTTGGGCCTTTAAAGGTAAGATCAGCACCAATGGATGAATGGATCCTGCATACAATGAACATTGAGACATTTCACTATAATACCAAATCTTGGGTAGGAGAAGCAATTCCCAAAGGTATGAGGAGACATCAAAATGCCAAATGTTTTATTTGTGGTGGAACAGGACATCCGAGAAGGGATCGAAGACAAGGAATTCCTAGGAATAAATAAAGTCAACCCTATACCATCAGAAAACTCCTTGGAGGGGGGGCTCAAAGGCCACCAAGTCAAAAATGGTCCAGTCATTCCCAGTCACTGTGGAGGACATGTCTCACCAGGAAAATTAAAAACCCTGAGCCTTCAGTAAAAAGCCATACTGTTCTGGATAATGAAATAAACATGGAGGATTAAATCAAAAATTTCAATAGAAAATAGAAAACGTATATTCTGGCAGACTTCTATGAATTATCAAAGAGCAAAGCTAAGAGTATGTATAAATGGCATTGTAATTGTTGGTTTGATAGACACGGGTGCAGAAGTGAGTATCATTATTCCAGAATCTTGGCATCTAAATTGGCCTCTTCAAGAGGCAGATTTTCAATTACTAGGAATTGAACCTTATCTCAAGTGAAACAAAGCATAAGATGGTTTGAATGTGTAGGTCCAGAAGGACAGAGAGGAAGGCTGAGGCCATATGTGGCTAATATTGCAGTGAATTTATGGGGTCATGACCTGCTACAGCAATGGAACACCCAGATTAACATGCCTTAAGTTCCAGAAACTCATAATTCTGGGAAGGATATTATAAGGTATTATACACAAAGGTCACCAGCCATTCAGGCTGCCCAAGAACACAAAGCAATTAGCAAATTTTTAGAGGTACCAATGGCGCTACCTTTAAAATGGTTAACTTAGAAACCAATATGGGTTAAACAGTGGCAGTTAGCAGAAGATAAAATGCTTTAGAACTGCTGGTACAGGATAAACTAGATGCTCAACATATTGAAGAATCTACCAGCCCTTGAAATTCTCCTATATTTGTTGTGAAAAAGAAATCTGAAAATGGAGAATGGTGACAAATCAAAGAGCTATCAAAAGGTAATTCAACCTATGGGCCCTCTACAATGTGAATTCCTCTGACTTCTCTATTACCAAAAAGATGGCCTCTTATAGTTGTTGATTTAAAAAATTATTTCTTCACTATACCTTTAGAAAAAAAGGACAGAGAAAATTTTGCCTTCACTATGCCTACTTATAATAATTCTCAACTTACTAGGAGATACCTGTGGACCATCCTTCTGCAGGGAATGTTCAATAGCCCTACCCTATGCCAATACTTTGTAAGTCAGCCATTGGAAATAATAAGGTAAAAATTTTCCTGAATCTATAATTTCCCATTACATGGATGACATTTTGCTATCTGATTCAAACAGAGATACTTTAGAAAGAATGTTTGAAGAACTAAAGAAGTTTTGCCAAAATGGTGATTACAAATTGCTCCTGAAAAAAATACAAAGAGGAGATTCTGTCAATTACCTATGTTATAAAATAGGTATACAGAAAATTAGAACACAAAAGGCACAAATTAGGAGAGATTGATTGCAGACTCTTAATGACTTTCAAAGATTGTTAGGAGACATTTCCAGTCTACAACTGGCTGTTGGGATAACACCTGACCTAATAGTTCATTTAAATAAAACCTTAGGTGGTAACAAAGACTTAAATAGTCCCAGAAAATTAACAGCTGAAGGAATTGATTGTTGTTGAAGAAAAAATACAGGAGGCACATGTGGATAGGGTGAATCCAAATCTTAACTGCATTTTAGTCATATTGCCTTCCAGAATTTCTCCTATAAGGAGATTAATGCAAAGGGAAGATATTATCTTAGAGTTGATATTTTTACCACATAAACCAAGTGAAAAATTAAAAACTTATGTGGGGAAAGTCTCTGAATTAATTATAAAAGGATAATTGTGACCTCATCAACTAGCATTGTGTGCTTTTTATAGTGATTATAGTGTTTTTTACTACTGATGAAATTTAAAATTTATGGGAAGAAAATGTACCATGGAAAAGATCTTGTGCTCTTTTTAAGAGAGATTAATAGCAATTATCCCAAAAGTGACAGAACTAGCTTTATAAAGAGAACTACTTGGATCCTTCCCTGCATTGTGTGGGACATACATATAACTGGAGCCCATACCTTCTATACTGATGAAAATAAATCAGGAAAATCAGGTTGCAAATCAGAAGATTTAAGTAAGGCGGAACAAAGCCCTTATAATTCTGTCCAAAAGGCAGAACTATATGCTAGTCTCATTGTAGTAAGGGATTTTAAAGAACCTCTTAATACAGTTACCGATTCATAATATGCAGAAAGAGTTGTCTTACATATTGAAGCTGCTGAATTTATAAAATATGATACAGAATTGACTTCATTATGGTTCAATATATAATAAGGAATAGGCTCTGTCCCATATACATAACACACATCTGATCCCATATGGGTCTGCCAGGTCCTCTAGCACAAGGTAATGCAGAAATTAATCAATTATTGTTTGGAAATGTGTTAAAGGACTCAGAATTTCATAAGAAACATCATGTCAATAGCAAAGGTTTTCCATTACAAAAGAATTTTCCATTACATGGCAACAAACTAAGGAGATTATAAAGTATGCCCTTCTTGCTTTTTCTATAATCAAACACCACTACCTGCAGGGAGTAACCCAAAGGGTACTCAAAGGAATGAAATCTGGTAGATGGATATGTTCCACTTTGCAGAATTTGGAAAGTTAAAATATGTACACCACACCATTGACA
>LOEQ01003478.1:114867-128180 GCA_001685075.1 Bramus lutescens
GGTTAATAAAGAAACTGCCTTGGCCTTTTGATAGGCCAGCCCTTATGTGGGTGGAGTAGACAAAACAGTATTCTGAGAGAAAGAAAGCCGAGTCGGGCAGACCATGAAGCTCTGACCCAAGATGGACATAGGTTAGAATCTTCCCGGTAAGCCACCACCTCGTGGTGCTAAACACATTAATTTAAATGGGTTAATTAAGATGCGAGAGTTAGTCAGTAAGAGGCTAGATATAATGGGCCAGGCAGTGTTTAAATGAATATAATTTGTGTGTTGCTATTTCGGGTATAAAGCTAACCGTGCGGGAGCAGGGCGGGACGAAAAGCAGGCCTGCTCCCCTTTTGCTACAGCTACTGAGGAAGTGACTGAGGGGTCAGCTTGAGGGGCAAGATGTGATCTTCAAGTAAATGCAGAATAAAAACACATATTCTGCTCTTGTGTAGTCTTGGTAGAAATTTGAGGAGAAACTAAGAGTTCCTAATTACTTACTAGTTTTATTGTCTTTTTTTTTTCGCACATCCCTATTATATTACTCACTCCCTGCTACCTGTTGGATACCATGTCAAGCACTTGGTATGTGACACTGAAAGACCTTGACCTCCAGGAACTTATAGGCACACGCATGGGAGCTTTAAAAAAAAAGACACGGGCATGTTTCAGTGGGCAAAGCAGTGTATGGAACTGATGTCAAATGTTTTGTAGAGACATTGGTGCCTCACCTGCAGACTTCTATATGAAC
This sequence comes from Bramus lutescens, assembly GCA_001685075.1. Taxonomy (NCBI): domain Eukaryota; kingdom Metazoa; phylum Chordata; class Mammalia; order Rodentia; family Cricetidae; genus Bramus; species Bramus lutescens. Next base: position 115,604 of record LOEQ01003478.1, read on the forward strand.
AGAAATATCCCGAGAGGCTGGGAAATTTTTCTGATGAAGATATTGAACTGGGAGAAGACACTATACAGACACTGAGAACACGATGGGGAAAATTTCACTCTCAGAGAGTCTGATTTAAAAAATGAAGTCCAGGGAAACAAAATCTTAGCAAGGAGCCAAGGGATTTAAACACAAATGACTAAAGGCTTCAAGAAGGTCAATGGCAGCATGGTCTTTCCAACCACCTGGCAATATGATTGACCCACATACTTCAGGGGAATTTTTTTTCCAGTTTCTATGAAGTACCTTCCTTGGCACCATTTATACTAATATCTTCAGTCACATTGATTATGTGCCTACTGTGTTTGATATAAGAGGCAGTTTAGAACCTGGACAAAGTAGGGAGAATAAAGAGCTGTGGTCCATATGTGACATATAACACACAGTGCATAGCATGAAGGAGGCCTGCCTGGGTGGCAAGATGTTAATCTAAAACTTGAAGTACAATCAGAACACACATGAGAGCAGTACATGTATTCCCTATAACTGCCCTTACCTGGATCTAGGTTAGGCAGGTTCTTGACTATGGCCTCCAGCAAATGACAGGACTTTTTGCTTCCGTTGCTTCGTGCATAAAGATGCAAATGATAACAATTTAACTTGTGAAGACTGTGGTATCCTCCATCAAATGAAATACATGAGGCCTAGTGTACAGTAAGTAGTGCAATGTTATTGAATAAAAACTAAGCTCCAGGTGTTCCAAGTTTTCTCTTATGGACGGGTCTCAATTTTACCACAAATACAACAAGTATTCTTGAACGTGGGACTCCAAAAGTATTTGCATGGAAGCACCCTCTCAGCTTCAAGGGATTAGAGACACCACTTGCCTCTAACTGTCTATTTTGTAGTGGATGGACATTACAACAGGACAGAATTTTCAGAAGTGGACTTGTGATGTAGGAGGGTCATCTGTCTATGTGTTTGTTACTTTCATTGGTTAATAAAGAAACTGCCTTGGCCCCTTTTGATAGGCCNTTATTTCGGGGTATAAGCTAGCCATGCGGGAGCTGGGCCAGACGAAAAGCAGGGCCTGCTCCCCTTTCACTTTATCACTACAGACTTGAGCTCTGCCTCGCTATTGATGTATTTTGCAAACATGGGCTTGATTTCTTTACAATCCAAAGACCATGTAGCTGGAAGGCTTTATCAATCCACTCACTCAGTCAGTCAATCAGTCAATAAAATAAAACATTTAGTACATGTGAGGAAACTGCTTCAAGACCTGAGGGTCAGCAGTATATAAAATGAAAGGTCCCAGCCCTCATCTGGCTTTCAGAGATTAGGAAAGGTAGGAAAGACTATTTCACTGGGGTTCGGGACAAGTTACTACGACTCAGGAATCTTAAATAAATAAAACCCGTAGATTTCCTGAAGAGGTACAGGATCAGGAGGTCTACCAGCCATTTTAGAAGGCCTCAGAATGCACTAGCTCTTTCAACTTCCAGCTATCACTAACTCTGCTGACTAGTCTGGTGCCAATTTGGCAGAGGCTGACATCATTTGGGAAGAGGGAATCTCAACTGAGAAAATGCACCCACCAGTTGATCTGTGAACGTTTTCTTGATTAATGATTAATGAGGGTGGTTGCCACCTCCTGGGTCCTAGATGCTATAAGAAAACAGTCTAAGAAAGCCAAGAGGCGCAAGCCAGTGAGCAGCACTCTTCCCAGGCCACTGCTTCAGTTCCTGCTTCCAAGATCCCTGCCGTGAGTTCCTTCTCTGACGTCCTTTCATTATTGACTGTGAGGTGGAAGTGTAAACAAAATAAACACTTTCCTCCCCAAGATGCTTTTGGTCATGGTGTCATAATAGCAATAACAGCCCCGAAACACCCACAATACTGGGCATTCTTAGCTTTATTGACACGTGACTTCAATTTCTACTTCTAGTAGCACATGTATTCTAAATTTCCCTTACAGACACCATTTGCCAGTACAAGATTTAGACCACTCTTAATCTGTCAGGAATCCCTACTGGATAGATTACATTTTAGATGGCTGTTTCCAAACATGCTCCCATTTTCAGGTATGCTGGGTTAGAACTTCGCAGTGTCATTAAAAGGGACACAGTTCAGGAGCAGGGATAACTACTAGGAAACCCCAAGGATTATGACTTTTAGGAAGCATCCAGTAAAATAAAGGTAGCTCATATAGGAAAATATATTGCTTACATTTATAGGTAAGTCCACTGATAAGTGTGATTACCAAAGACTGAAGACTAAGTACTGCATAGTGGAAGTCTGATCAAATACCTTCTCACAGAAATAAGGGCATCGCCACACAGCTGTGCCTTCCTGAGGACAATATTAAAATACCTAAGGGTTCTTTAGAAATCACAGGTGCTCAGAGAGACTAGCTAACAAGGAGGGTTCATAGCAGGGAAGAACCCAGATCTCCCTGGGAAGGGGAAATACACTCCTAGCAATATTGGGTCCATAGCCTGAAGTGGCCATCTCCTGTGACCAGATTGGTGCCTCGTTCAATTGTAATCAGAGAGGTGTCATTCAGCAACTGATTTCCAGATGCAGAGCCACAGCCTACATTAGGTAGAATTCGGGGAATCCTGCAGAAGAAGGGGAAAACGGATTGTAAGAGCCAACCAGGTCAAGGACATCACAAAAAAAAAATAAATAAATAAAAAAATAAAAACCTCCACAGAATCATCTAACCTGGGCTCATAGGGGCTCACAGAGATTGAACCAACAAGCAAGCAGCATGCATGGGACTGACCTAAGCCCTCTGCACATATGTTACAATTGTATAGCTTGATCTCTTATGGGACCCTTAACAGTGGAAACAGGGGCTGTGTTCAACTCTTTTACTGGCTTTTGAGACCCTACTCCCCATACTGGGTCTCCTTGCCTAGCCTCAATACATGGGGAGGTGCTTCGTCTTACTGCAATTTGATGTGCCATGTTTTGGTGATACTCATGGGAGACCTGCCCATTCCTAAACAGAAACAGAAGAGTGGATTGTGGGTTTGGAACAAGGGGGTCAGGGAGAGATTGGAAGGAGATGAGGGAGGGGAACTGCAGCGGGGATGTAAAATAATTAAAATTCTTAAAAGAAACCCTAGGAGCTAAACAAACTTTCTTTTCAATAATTATATGTACATTTTAACACACATAAGAACTCTTATCAACATCTTAAAACCAGGATTTCACAAACACTTTTGATGGAGATTCCATTTCAAGTAATTAGGGTTAAAGTAAGGCAGTTAAAGAGAGAAACCAGGACAAGAGTTAAAACGCCACAGTAGTACTTGGAGAAACAAGGCTCAGAAACACCACCTTTCTGTGTGCACCTCATTGTTTCTGTCGAACAAAGTGGTATGCCTGGCTGTGGGTTTAACACGGATCCAATTTGCACAAGGGGCTCTGGGTGATCTCCCAACCAGGACATGGAGTTTACACACAGGAGCATATCTGATGCCAGCTTCCTGCTAAACAAACGGCAGCTTTCATCAAATCCATCTTAAAGGACCCCAGCCAAACTTCAGAACTTACGCAAAGCTACAAACACCAAAGCTGAGTGTTGACCTAGAATACACATACACACTAATAGGCTACAAGTCAAAATTAAGACATGAGCCCACACATGTTGGCTTGATGCTTTTTAAATAGGATAGCATGTTTGTTTTTCAACCAGGAAAGCACCATATTTAACAAGTAATATTAGGGCAACTGAAAAATCCTTAGAAAAAATGATAAGGCCAAAGAGGGAGTTCAGTGAGTGAAGACACTTGTCATATACACCTTTGCCCACTGAGCTACCTAACTGACCCTATTTGCTGAAAAATTGTTCTCATGGTTTCTTTTCATTTCATTAATAAATTTTCTTTCATTTTAAAACATATTTAAAATAGCTTACTTTTGTTGCAGCCAGTTTTCATCACCAATGTTGATACTTTCCTGGTAATTCTGTTTTTGTATGCCTTAAGGTTTTTTTGAAAACTAGAAATTTTAAGACTGTCAGTGTGGTTCAGTTGGTAGAGTGCTTGCCTTGGATGCAGGAACCACTGGGTTCAAGTCATAACAGCACATAAACCAAGTGCATGCCTGTATTCCCAGCACTAGGGAGGTAGCATCAGGAGGAACAGAAATCAACACATCATCCTTGGCCGTATATCAAATTTTAGGCTAGACTGGGCAACATAAAACTACATGTCTACAGAAAATGAAGAAAAGCACTGGATGTATTGAATACATCATGGAAATAATAGAATTTAAATTTCCCCTTCCTAAGATTTGTTGTTGTTGCCGATTTTTTTTCTTTCTTTGATGATAACTGTTCATTGTCTCCTTGACTGAATTTGGATTCAACTAGGCAACATGTCTCTTGATGTGTCTATGAGGGTGCTTTCAAAAAGGTTTAACTAAGGAGTGGAGTTCTGCCCTAAATGTGAGCAGCACCATCACAGGGACCAAGGCCCCAAGTGAATAAAAAGGGGAAAAAATTCACTTATTCAGATGAGAAGCAACATTCATCCTTTCTACTCTGTGATTGCAGACCTGACAAGCGGCCTCAGTTTCCTGCCATCATGCCTTCCCCATGATGATCCCTTCAAACTCAGAGGCAAAATTAAGCTGCCTTAAAATGTACCCATCCAGCATTTTGTCACAATAGTGAGATAACTCGTATAGTAAAACAACTGTAGGGAAATGGGGCTCTTGCTGTGTTAAACCTGATGGTGTGGCTCATGGGATTTCGGGATGGATTTGTAGAAAAAATAAGAAAGAATGTGACATAGGCAAGAAAGCTCCAGTGTGCTGTAAACAAAGCCGTATGGTCAGTTCTGGTGGGAACTTGGAAAGTGGAGTCCTGAGACAAAGTGGACACTGGAAGATCTACTCATAGGTTTCAGAAGAAAACAAGGACCATATGGGGCCATTTGTGTTACACTCTGGCAAAGATTCTTGCCGCAGTCTGCCTGTGACATAAAACTTTGAGTTAGGCTAAAAGTCAAGAACAATAAACTGAATTGCCTGGTTGATGGAATTTCAAGACAGCATGACATCCATACTGTGACATGGTTACCGCTCAGTACTCTCCACCCTATCTACAGTGAGAAACAGGAGAAATGCACGTTTTGAAAGTACAGTTTGGTGGTGAAAAGAGAATTAGTTTAAAGTTCGTGGACAAGATGGGCGGACAATAAGGAGATGTAATTGTTAATGAGATCAGCAGTATTAAAGAAGAACCTTGAGCTCTGCCGTGGGATGAAAGGAAAGGGGCCCTGAGGCCGAAAAGATGCCATCCGCGTAAGGATGACAACCTAATACAAGCTAATACAAATTTATCTGAAAAGAGCCCAAACTGATAATGCCATGAAGGGGATCTGAGGTTCAGCTCCCAAGCTTTCAGAGGCCAATATAGTTGTAGTAAAAGGTGGGGAACGTACTGTGGGACAATGGTATTTTATCCTGTAACCTGTATTATTTTTAACAAAATGCTCATTGACCAGTAGCCAGGTAGGAAGTAGAGGCGTGGCAATGAGAATTATGGGAAGAGGAAAGTTTTAGTCCGCAGTTGCCACCCAGACGCAAAGGAAGCCATACACAGAGCAAGCAAGATGAGACTGCCTCGCCGTGAAAGGTACCAAGCCACATGGCTAAAACAGATAAGAATTATGGGCTGATATAAGTAATAAGAATTAATTAATAAGAAGCCTGAGCTACTGAGACAATCAGTTTATAATTAATGTAGACCTTGGTGTATTACTATGAGACTGAATGACTGCAGGACTGGGAGGGACAGAAACTTCAGTCTACAGGAAAGAATAGTAGAGTTCAGTCCAGCAGGAGAAATTGACAGTGCCACCTACATTAGCAGACATGTAAAAATCCAAGAATTTCAAAATCATGCAAGTTTGCATGAGATTTCCAAAAATCTATTTCAATCAAGTACTGTATGGCTGGGTCATACTCCATGCAAGGAGGCCCTCAGAGGTCAATAGCTGAAGGTGATAAAGTGAAGCCTGAACTGCAATAGAGAGGGCAGGGCCTTTAAAATTCCAGAAAAATGGGATGTCTGCTATAGGCACAGAGTTGAGGCATCCCCAAAGAGACATTATATGTTCTGGAAGTAGCAGAAAGGGAGGGTAGGCTATCTAGAGCTGCTGGAGCCCATGTGATGTCATTACAAGCTCTATATACTTGTAGCTGAGGGTTTGTACCTGGTTTGGCCTAATCTTTCCTTTTTGTACCTCTATTACCATTTTGGAATAAGAAAGTTTACTATGTGCCATTAGAAGCACGTCTTTCATTTTACGGGGAATGAGTTCAGAAACAGCCTTAAATCCGAGAAGAGACTTTAGACTTTAGATTTTTGAACAGTATCAGTCAAAACTGCTAGGATTCAGATATTATTCAGATAAGAAAATGTATTCTGCACTATAAGGTGGCCATGAGAATTTAAGGACCAGGGATCAAATGCTGTAGTTCAAAGTGGTGTATCTAGATGTCAAGTTGATAAAGATGGACTTGTGATGATTAACTGATGTGGGATTCCCCTCTGTATGCTATGGATATGTTTTATTGCCATTGGTTAATAAAGGAGTTGCTTTTAGCCAATGGCTCAACAGAATATAGCCAGGCTGGAAGATATATATATATAGAGAGAGAGAGAGAGTAGGTGGAGTTAAAAAGACACCATTTAGCCACCTCTGGAGAAGACAGATGCCAGAACCTTGCCGGTAGGTCATGACCTTCACGGTAAAATACAAAATAATAGAAATGGGTTAATTTGAGATATAAGAGCCAGTTAGAAATATGCTTAAGCTATTAGCCAAGCAGTATTGCAATTAATATAGTTTCTGTGTGATTATTTGGGGTCTGGGAGGCCAGGAAATAAACAAGCAGCCTTTGACTAAAACCTTTATCATAGCCTTCATTGAGTTTAGAGTCACTTATGAGACGCACCTCGAGGCATTTCCAAAGAGGTTTAAATGAGGGAAAAGACCCAGTCTGAATGTGGGCAGCAAAACCGCATGGACTGAGTCCCAGACAGAATAAATGGAGAACAGGAAGCAAGTTGAGCACCGTCATTCTCTGTTTTCTTTCTACAGACCCAGTGTGACCAACTGCCATATGCTCGTATTGCCACAGGCTCTCGGCTAGACAGACTGAATCCCCTCAACACTGACAATTCCCTCAAGCCTTGAACCAAAGTAAGCTATTTCTCTCTTCCTTAACTTTCTTTTGTTGAGTATTGGTCATTACTATAAGAAAAGTAACTGTTATGTTTCCTTTTCTGAATTGATTTTGTAAAATCTGTATTCTTCCTCTGATTTGAAAAAGTGCTCAGAGAGCGTAGCGCTTGCCATCAATTAGACACGTTTCCTTAAACACCTAAAAGCAGTAGGATTTCCAGTCTTTTCTGAGCAGCTCCATACAAATATTGGATACATCGTTGACTCCCAGTTAGTCTGCCTTTCCTTGCCTTCATAGAGCCTCAAGATTAGTCAACGGTGAGTGCTTAAGAAGTCTCACTCATTTCCCAGAGCATGCTAAGAGCCCTGAGAATGCACGCAACCCTTCACATGTGTACGGCCTAGACACTTAGTCCTTCTCCTAATTTCCTTTGACATTTTTTGGCTGGCCTGTTATTTGTGCCAACTATTCTCTACTTTCATAGTTAAAGATTGGCCTCTAAGTGGTTTTTGCTAGCATCCCCTAGAAAAAGAATTTCACTTGGTGATATATAAGTCACATCAAATCAAGATACTTTTGCAAGTAGAGTATTGCTAGGACTGCCAAACAGATTAGCTAAACAGTGTTGTAATTAATATGGTTTTTATGTGATTATTCAGGTCTGGGCAATCAGGAATGGAAGTGCAGTGTCTGTTTACATTTTTGAATGAAATTCTTGAGAAATTAATTGTTCTTTTTTTGTTTTTCAGATAGAGTTTCTCTGTAGCTTTGGAGCCTGTCCTGAAACTAGATCTTGTAGAACAGGCTGGCCTCTAACTCAGAGATGCACCTGTCTCTGCATCCCGAGTTCCGGGATTAAAAGCATGCACCACCACCGCACAGCAAGATATTAGATTTTTAAACAGCAAATTCTATAGGAAAAAGACTGAAGCAACTCTGGCTGCAGTCAGCATCTTGTACAGGGCTCGGCTTCACCATTGTCTAGGTCTGTTGGTTTCAAGGGCTTCTACTAAGTTGTGTAAGGGAGACTGGAATAGTGTGAGTTAGAATGTTTGGAAGCACGCTCTTCTAGCAAAGCTCCCTTGAGGGATACTCACACTGTTCCCAGGCTTTGCTGAGTTCCAACATTCTGGAGGACTGTTCCTGCAGTGTTTTTGCCCTCTTGGTCTCCACGTGTTTCTGTGGAGGTGGATGTCTTTACACCATCGCTCCTAGTACAGGCCTTTCTGTCTGCCTGTCTTCCTACAGCTCTACGTGAAGAAACATTGTACAGCCCCAGCTTGGACTCTTCCCCTTCTTTGCTACATTCCCCAATATTACAGAAAATTTAAAAATTTCAGGGTTGGGGAAACATTTTGGGAGGTACTACTGTTCCAAAGATACAAAGTTGCTATTGTTGTTGTATTTGAGACTTAAAAAAGGTTATTAACTGTAGATAACTGGCTGCTAATTCCCCTGGGATCTTAATCCAATATTCGATCCTTCACTAGGTACCCTAACTTCAAATTTTCCACTGTTGTATCCTAGACTCTTTATTTCTACATAATAAAAACCAGCTCTTTGTTTAAAAAAGAAAACGGCAGCAATCTTTAGATAGTAGAGTGCTGGAATGGAACAGCCCATCATCTTCAGAGCGGAAGCAGCCTCATCAGTTACTGCTACATCCTTTTCAGTCAGGTTGGACCTGTCTCTCCCTGCTCTCCCAGATTCAGACAGAATTCTGCTCTGCCTTGGGAAGGACAACTACTTCCTCCTGCCAGGAGAGCCAAGACTGCAGAAGCAGCAGCTGGCCTGAAGTGACTTTTATCCTATGGAGCAAGTCAGACGCACAGGCAGATCATTGCATGTCTAGGTGATGATCTCAGATTGGTAATGCTTCTGGTTTTATTTGAAGTTCATTTGTTTGCATTAGCATGGAATTTCTCTCAGGGCCTTAAAGAGCACATCCAGAAATGTCTCTGAGCAAATAATAATAATAATAATGACAAAATAACAGTAGTAATGACAATAATAATTCCAATTGATAACATTAAGATAAAACTCACACCATGGTACTTTATTGCAATTAACTCAGAAAATAAGGCACAATGCAGAGATGGTTATGGTCTTGAGGCCCAGTGGGCAGTCTGAAACCGGAGCCTGTGTTTTAGCATAAGTATTACTCACTAAATAGAAATTTAATGTTCCTAAATTTGACCGGGTAGAGTCACTTCAGGGAATGTGTCTGCCAATTACTACCTCAATATTTGTGGATTGGAGCTCCTGAGTATCTGTTTATGTATTTTCCAATCTGGTACCCAAATGAACAGAATGGTCTTTTGGGGGTTTTTTAAACTACCAAGTAAGGAAAAGTCCTTTCCTCCATCCCAACTGGAAACAGTCCCAGCATTTCCTGACAGCTCATGGAATCGAATCGGTTTCAAATGGCCAGACACAAGGTCACTGGTACAAGTGGTGATGGCACCACTGGACACATTTGTCTCCCTCCACGTGTGGCCTGAAACATCTGGTTGAGACAGAAAGTCCCGGACATCTTGCTTATGGTTACAGACAGAGTCTGAATAATATGAGTCTGGGGAAGGAAGCCCGCACCCTGAAACCTCCCGACCACGTATTTCTATTCAAGAAAGACAGGGAAGCAATGACCTTGCACTGATGTGAATTCCAAGGAGGGAACTAAATAAATTTCCTCTACTCTACATCCATACTATTAATCTATACAAACACTGGTCAATTAAATTAGATTACACTTGTAAAGTGCCTGGCACCAAGGCTGGACACAGTCAGGTTTCCTGTAAATCTTAGTGGCAATTAATAGTAAATCATATTCTGAACAGCTTAGCAGTTTTTTGGCATCATATTTAAAATTCTGACAGAAGAAATGACCTCAAGGCAAAGACACCAGATAAAATGTTCTTTGCAAATACCTTGGATTTCAGGCACTAATCCACATCTGAATGGTCAGGTGTTCCACTTCTAGACATGGATGGGCAGTCCATGGTTGGGCATTTGAGGAAGAGAGATGGAATCCAAGCATCACAGAAGTGACAGATTAAAGGCATACAATCAATGAAGGCAAAATGTAACCTGCCTGCCTCTTGCTTCCTCTGTGGACACTATGGACAGCCAGCAAACCGTAAAGGCTGGACGCTAGGCACCTATGGATAGAAGCCGTACCATGCTGCCTACTCTCAGTTCATTTCCACTTTGAGATGCTTTTTAGGAAAATCGCTGTCTTTACAGATTCATACATCTGCTTACTATGTTCAGAACTCACACCGCTTCCCTTGGCAGTGTTCTTGTTGTTGCCACCATTGTTGTTGTTCTTATTTCAGCAGCTTGAAGTTACACCCAACGTTGTCACCACGGTGGGTCCAATGCACTCAGCAAATACGTGAAGGGCTGAAAGCATCAGCCCCTTCTGCGTTCTTCGGATAATTCGGAGGTCCGTTGCCCTGATTGGTGTTTGGAGCTGCATTAAGTATACAAAGGCATGAAGCAATGACAAGATAACATAAAAATGCAAAATTGGATGTAACCACAGTTTAAGAGCTAGTCATACACACAGGCATGACTAGGTGACGATCCCAGATTGGTATGATGATGATGATGATGATGATGATGATGATGATGATGATGATGATGATGATGATGATTTTTTTAATTTAAAAAAAAGAAACCAACCTGGAATTGGAAATCAAATATACTGACTCTGCCAGTTACCCACCCTCTGACTTCCTCATGAGAGGTGGTTCCTTTGAGCCTTTGCTTACTCTCAGAATGCCATCTTCATTACCTTCTTTATCCAAATCATTACTTCAAATGCCCAAGCTCCACATCCTACACAGGTCCATGCCCTGCAGACAGTTGGTGTCAATTATTGCATTGTGTCTCTCCTGACAGTGAACATTTTTGGAGGGTGGATGATCCCAGGTGATTCTGTCACAGCAAATATTGTTCTGCCTGAATTTATGCTGGAACTGTTCAAGGAAGAGGGTTCCTCTTTCCATTCAGCAGACATTTCCTGTTGGCTGTGATGACATTCAAAAGACAAAGGCTTCATGGAATTAAGGCCAGCACTAGGCACAGGTTTAAGAGATCACGAATGCACAGGCCTTTGAGCATCTGAGTCCAACCAGGCCTGAAACTGTGCAGCGAGAGGTTTGCCATTTACACTAAGCAATGCCTTCCCTTTACAGTTATATGGAGTAGCACATTTTACTTGCTGCGACAAGTCAGTAGTAACACAGTATGGTCGAGGCCGGGAATTCAATAGTGACCTAGAAAAGTACAGTTCCTGACTTATGGAAGAGCCATCATTTGTTAGTAAATGAGTCATCACCAAGCCACCAACAGTGGAAAAATACAGTGGGTGTAGGAGCCAGCAGATACACCTGGCCCAGCTTAGGACAACTATGAGGGGAAGACTTCCCAGAAAGGATGGCCTTGGATGAATTCCCTGTCAACTCTGCTGCAGGGCTCAAATCAAAGATGTCATGCTTATAAACCAAGCTGGGGGCGTCATAAGTGATCCTGTTGTCACCTGGCCAGAGAGGCCACCACTGAAACTCTGGAACTGTGACTTTTCCTTAAAATTTCCACTGGATGAGATGTCACCCTTTCATTCTATTTTAATGGCTGAATTTGCATTATTCATGATTATTGTCTCCAAAACATAGATTATCCCAGCTGTTCCACTTCCATATATACAGTTTCCAGCCCCAACACCCACTCCCAATCAGAAATTTGGCCATAGCCCCAGTTGATTCTGAGAGAGAACACATAAACTTTAAATACTATAACAATCTGTGATGGAAGGGAGAAAATTCATCGACTGGCTGCCGCAGAACAGAACTGGGAAAGCAGAGTGGCCCCCTTCAAGTGCCTGTATTCTCAATGCCATGTACGCTGACACAGCACTCCTCTGACAGGGCTAGTAAGCCCATCAAAGGCATAGACCCATAAAATCTTTCTGTGGCTCTTCTTTGTGGAAATAGTAAACTTAGCCAATATTTGAGTCATAGATTAAATTTTCATCACTGATGAGGGGATAATACACCTTCCCATGACATAAATATGACCTCTCTATGAATTCATTTTAAACCACAAATTAGAAAAACCAAGGTTTTTTTAGACTTCTGAATATACAGTTTTAGGATACGTTTTCCAATTCACAAATAATATTGTGAGGATTTGCAAGGTCCCAGGCTTCATGAGACCCAGGTTAGCTATGTATGAGGTCTAAAACATCTGTAGAGGGTATCATGCTTCAAGATCAAAAGGCTGGGCATCCCTGTGAGTCTAAGTTATTCAAGATGGAACACTGTCAGACTATACGTGTTGTGGGAGCTCCTTCCGCTCCTTCAGCCAATAGCCGCTGAGATACCAG
>LOEQ01003478.1:139806-150546 GCA_001685075.1 Bramus lutescens
GGTGCCGTCCGGACAAAAAGCAGGCCAGGCCCTCTCTCCCCTATCACTACAGATATGGTCAAAAGTTTGTCTGTGTCTCTTCATCTGTGACCGTCCACCACAAACTGTGGTCATCAGAACATGCAAGCAACTTTTTAGACTACATTGTCTGATCAAGTCTTCCCAGTTCTCCAAAGGAGGTAGAGCAAGATCCACTGATCCCATTGTATAGATATCACAGAACAGAGACATCAAGTACTACAAATAATTCATTCAGTCACCAAAGAAAGATCTACATAAAACACCCGGGTTCTATTTAGATCTTTAGAATATCATCAGCCAATATTATTGGCCTGGACATACTCTTGTGAGGGGCATCAACAAGTGAAGTAGCAAGCAACTGCACATGAAGTAAAACTGGTGTGCAGGATGGTGTGAAAATGCATTCTGTAGTCTCCCATCAAGGCCCTGCTGCCAATCCTCATGCTCTTCATCCATGCAGTGTGATAAGTTGGGGCAACTCTGCTCCATCTCAGGCATCCTCAGCTGTAGAGCACGAAAAACTTCCACAAGGATTCTTCTCACCACAGGACCCTTCACAAAGGAAAAGCATAATTCACAAAAGAAAAGATGGCATTTGCCCAAATGAAAAGTGTCAGGGTACAGATACTGCAAGGTGTGAGTTAAACAGACAACGGAATACAAGCAGCTGCCTGCGATAGGTCAGGTACGAAACAGTGTGAAGAGCAGATAAACACTGCTACAGATGATGAAAACAGGAATGGGTGAAGCAAAATACAATTGCAGCCAAATGAACAAACAGATACTGTAAAGTTCAATTAGCAAAGTCCTACAAGCTTAAAATAGCAGTGAGAAGGTGCACAATCTCACACTCCTCAAATGGGGAAGAAAACTTCTGGCCTTACTTTAGTTGCTTGCAATTGCTTTGCTGGACAGTTTGGAAACAGGTCAGTACTTCTCAGAGAGATCTAAGGTAATATCCGGCCACTTCAATTTTGTATAACCCTTGTAGAAAACCTGGCACTTGTGTCTGAGAAGATGCCTCACTTCATCAACAATCTGCATATCCAGCTTTAGGAAAATAAAGAATATTCTAAATTTTAAATAAAAGTGCCATACCTAAGTGATTCACCATGGATCATCGTGGATAGTTATCAAAAACCCATTGCTAAGAGGAATATATTACAGATTGTTGTAGATGTCACAAATGAATATTTTCACACTCATTCAATATATACATTGCCATTTGCCGGCATACATATAATACAAACATAATAAAACACACCCAGAGTAGGTGTCCATTCAGTGAACTGAGAACTTCCTACTCAACTGGAAGTGTGAGGCAACATGGTATTTCCAAGAGATGGACTCAACTATGCTATGTATTTTAACCTTTCCTTCCTTGAGTGATTTTGTTCAGTGAATCTTCCCAAATGGCTACCACACCCCACTGCTGCTCGAAGGTCTATTTACTTCCATACTGTCCAGAAGCTCATTGGAAATGTGGAATTAAGGCCATATCCCAGGACCTCATATTCAAAATCCACAGGATATATATGTTCACTTTAAAAATGCAGTAATCACTGATGTGGAAATCTAGCTACCTACAGCAAGAACAAATTTCTATTTTCTTTTAGCGAACTTCTGCCTGAACTCAGGTCCTGACTCAACCATTAATGCCTGTGACCCTTAACAAAGTAATTTGGCTTGCCTAGGTCTTGATTTTCTTATTCATTGGAAATGAACATGGGAGTCTATCTCTCAGTTGGTCATAGGCACATGCTGTCCTCTGAGGAGTGCTTGGGACAGTTTCAAGACTGCGACTTGGATATTATTTTTGTTATTAATGAGACTTTTGAAAGAAATAAAATGAGCAAACAGAGCATAGAAGAAAGGACCATCGGGTGCATCATTAGGTTTAGAGAGAGTGTAGAAAGGAAAACAGGTCTATGAGGGGCACTGGACAGACAAGGTTGGAGGACCAGGAATGACTTGTATAGCCAGTCTGCTTTAGGATCCACTGTCCTTGACTGCTTCTTCATTCCCTAAAGACACAAATGTTAGTGGTAGTAGTTTGGGGCATTTTGCATATTATGCTTTATTTTTCTGATATTGTGACTTTGCACTATGAAGGGTTTTTATACTTTTTTGCAGATAGAATTTTCTATCTACTCCTTTTCAGCTCCCAAAATAAAACAGAGGCAATGGGAAAGTCCTTTAACCTTTTTTTTTTGGTGGGGGGGGCTGTCTCTTTCTTGCATCCAGTGATGCTCTGTTCACAGCATCCTGCTCCCAGCATGGTTTAAAACACTTGTTATCTCACCTGGACCATCTCCAACTCTTACCTTGCTGCAACACACATAAGGAAGGCAGCAAGAAAGAGCACTGGAAATAGCAATCCCAGGGCTAGCTCATTGCCTAAGGTCATTAATAACTGTTATTTTGCATACAGATAAAATCTATGCCACTATAAATACTGGTGCTTTATCACATCATTATAAATCCTGGACCTTTGCTATAAATACCACACCTTCATTACTTCAATATGTTAATTTCAATTCTTATACTGTGTGTGGTTTCTCCCTTCTTCCCTCTATCCTCCTCCTCCTTCCTCCTCTTCTTCTTCCTCCCCAGCCTCTCTTCTCTCTCTCTCTCTCTCTCTCTCTCTCTCTCTCTCCTCTTCCTGAACCTTCTGGCCAAGACATCTATTCACATGACTAATCCCCTGCTAGGATACCCTATCACCACCCATTCTACCTCATCAAATTGGTCTGCCTTGCCCACTCCAAGCACAGCAGCTTCAGTGAAACTTGGATAGTGAATACCAGGCTCATTTTTGACCAGATTATGGGTCCCAAAATCTTGGAACTCAGTCTTGCATTTCTGTGGAATATTACTTCAGTTTAGAAGCTTCACTTCAGCTTCCCACTGTGGCTGCTGACTCGCGGGGCAAACTGTTTGTTCCCTCTGATATATTCCGTGAAAGCTTCACAGACAAGGCAACTTGGACATCAGCTCATGATCCCCATTCTGCTCTCTGATGTTCCTTTTCTCCCGCCTCCAGGGGTTCAACACCACAAACAAAATGTTCCTTATTATAGCTAACCCAGGATTTAGAGTATTTGCCACTGGAAGATCTGTTATCCCAGTACACATTATTATAAGAATTCTCAGTGCCTGAGAAAGTAACTGTGTACTTCTATTATTTAAGGATGATTTATCTATCCTACTGTAGTGTAATTGTCACTAGAGAAGGGACTGTGCGTGTTTTGCTGTCACCATCCTGTACAGAGTAGATGTCCCCCAAATATTTGTTGAAAGAATGATCAGATCAGGACAGGAGTGTTGAAGATTTTCTTTGGAGTGTCTTACTGAATAGCAGGGTGATAAAACTTAACCAAAGGCGATATGACAAATTCCAAGATGTTCAACATTCTCAGAGGCACTCACAGATAAAAGCCTCAGAGCCTTTGATCACCAGAAAATGTAGCTCTCCTACTAGTCAGATGCCATTAATCTTTAATGCATTCCTCACCCCATCCATCCTACACTTAAGTTTCCATATTATTCATTAATTCTGACATTGGTAGGCTGAATTCCTCTGAGGCCCAAGGCACTCCAGCCCTCTCTACATCCCAAAGGCATAATTTTAAAAGGCAGGCAAAATTTTTGCCCACAAGGTTCTCTGTAACAATATTACCAATTAGCCCCTTGTACTCCCCCAATAAATTGGCCACTAGTCATCACTTTAAGGGATTAATTGACCATGCAGATATTGAGGCAGAAAATTCAGACCCAGATTCAGTTAAGGCTGCCTTACAAGCTCCTTCTTCGGAGCACACTCCTTTCTATTCTGATCTTATGGTATCTGGTATCACTCAAATGAAAGTTACAAAGTTTAATTAAGTTTTCTATCCTTAGCATCATGCTTAATTCATCTGTCCTTTGCCACCTGGGACCTGCTAGTCCATTTTGAGAGATTTGATACCAGATGCTGGGGGAGGGGGAGATACGCTTAGATGACTGTTTGAACTGGTTTTCTAACTCTTTACCTTGGAGAAATCAGTCACAGTGGAATAGCCCATGACAGATATGTGGAGCAGGGCCTCTAAACTTCTGCAAGCTCTGTACAGAGTCAAAATGTTGAGCACAGGAAGTCTTTTAACATTCAAGTGCATTGAAAAGTTAGGCAAGTGGGTAAAATTGCAAAAATGAAGTTGGGCTACACCAAGAAATAAACAGCATAAACCCAAGAATAAGGAGAGTCTGGTGGGTGTTTGTGTGTGTGTGTGTGTGTGTGTACGTGTGTACATACTCATAAAGCTGTGTATATATGTGCACACTCTTCCATGTGTAAATATATATGTGGAGGTCAGAGGTTGATGTCAGTATCCTCAATCACTTTCTACTTTATTTTTGAGACAGGTTTTCTGAAACAGGTTTCAGAATGTAAATCTGGGTTTAACAATTCCACTAGATTGAATAGCCAATGTGTTCTGGGGATCCATGATCTTCCACCTCCTTAGCACTGGGATTACAGGTGAACACCCTATACCCAGATTTCATTGAAATAAATGTTGGGGATCCTGAAGATCCAAGCCCAGGTTGTCATGCTTACACACCAGGCAGTTTACAAGCTAAGTCAGCTGCCTAGCCAAAGGAGACTTATAATAAAATAAATAAAACAATATTTACAAAGAGTATAAAGAAGCCGTAAATGTTCTAGCAAGGCCCTGACCTTCCTGCCAGCTGAGGTATTATCATGCCCAAACAAGAAAGGGTTGGGAAACAGAAAAGTCAATAGAACTGGAAAAGACAAAGGAACACCTTTGACAAAAGGATGCCTTCCCAGGACCTGTGATCTCTGGGCCACTGAACGGGCATATCCCGTGTAATTCCTGTAAGGAGGGAGCCAAGGATCTAAAATTCCCTAGGCTCCCTTCTTTCCAACCACCCACTCACCTGATGTAGGATTCCACTTTGTATGCTGTGAACACCATTGGTGAATAAAGAAACTGCTTTGGACCTATAGCATGTAGAACATTGGTGAGGAAAGCTAGACTGAATGCTGGGAGAAAGAGGGCGGCGTCAGGGAGAAGTCATGGAGCTGCCACCAGAGACAGAAATTCTGAAACTTTGCAGGTAGGCCACAAGCCTTGTAGTAAAATATAAATTAATGGAGATGGGTTAACTCTAGATGTAAGAGCTAGCTAGCAATATGCTTAAGTAATTGGCCCAGTAGCGATTTAATGGACACAATTTCTGTGTAATTATTTCGGGAGTCTGGGCAGCCGGGAGACAAACAAGTGGCCTCCTTACTTCACTCACCCTACACCCTCACTGGTCAATATGATACTAGAAGGCGAAGGAATTCTTCAAAGAAGATCTAGTGTCCGGCCTTCTGAGAATAGAGCCTGGAGGGAAACAAATCACAGAAGGAGCATCAATGCCAACAGTGAGCCTAGATACCTAGGGAAGATGTCCAGAGATCCCAGGGCAGACCCCAGAGTTACTGAATCAGAGACCCATCAGCAAAGACATTAGAGATCGGGGAAAACTCATTTAAATTTAAAACCTTAGTTTGAACTGTTCTTTGAAAAATCAAAAATTCCCATAACCCAGTTTTGCCTTATATTTCTTACGTCAGGTTGTGTGAGTTACCCAAAGAAATTGAAGTATTCAGCCAGTCTGGCTTCCAATCCAGGGTATGCATCCATCCTGCTCACACTGTTATTGCCGTGCTGGCTCATAAACAGCTGATGCTGGGGTTTTCCAAATGGTCAACCTCTAGCCTAGATACCAAACACTTGTCTAACTTGTCTAGTTAAACAATTTAAGGATTTATGCTTAGACACACACTAATATCTGATGAGCTTGGGTCCTCTGAACACCACGTTCTAGTATGCCAAGTATGCCTGGATGGTGGTGTTGAGATAGGGTCTCACGATGGTCCAATCAGGCTGGCCTAGAACTCCCACTGCTAGTGCTGAGATTAAAGGTGTTTAGCCCCCCACACCTGGACATACCCTTCTTAAATAGTAAATCTCAACTATGAAAATGAATATCCCTGGTGATATTAACTACCTCAGCAGCAACACTATTATGGAAGGAGAGAGGGCTGACTGCTAGTCATTTCACTGGCTTGCTATAACAATATACCAGTAAGTGGCACATCTTTTCTCTATGTGAATTTTTATCATCAGAACCAAGGGACTGAGCCAAGCTTAGTGGATCAGGCCTGTAATCTCAGATACTGGGAAGGCTGAGGTAGGAGAAGGACAGAAGCCTTAAGGACTGTCTAGGCAATGTAATCACTGATACCCTTTCTCAAAAGGAAAAACACAAAAATAAAAGGGACTGGGGATATAGCTGAGTAGCAGAGTGCTTACTGTCATGGGTGAGGTCCTAGGTCCAATCCTTAGAGAAAACACCACCAGTAATTATCGGAATTGAATATTAGGTATGCAAGAGGCCAGCATCCTTAGGCAGAATACTGGCTGCAAATGTCCTTTTGGAGTGGTTCGTCTAGGGTGTGGGTGGTCTAGAAAAGAACGCCAGGCCTCAAACATGCAAGGCATACATTCTACCCATATAATCCTCTGCCTTAGCAGAACCAGCCAAAGTATGTCATTTCTCAAGCTATTTCTTTATCATTTGAAGATTTAAAAACTAAACAAACAGGAAACTAACATCAAAATTTTCTGGCCAAAGTACTCCTTCAAATTATACCAATCTCAGACTTTATTGGTGAGTTAGGGGAAATGAAAAGAGGAATTTTAAAACTGTGGGCCAATAGACAATGTCCTCAGATGTCTGTCATATGAATAAACCACCTGCCTTTTATGATGCCATTGGGCTTCCCTGGCACCTAGCTGCAGCTCTGCACATGTGTAATTCTAAGGTTTTAATAGGTTTTTCTTTTTTATTGCTTTTATTGAGCTATATATTTTTCTCTCTGCCCCTCCCTTCCTCCTACTTCCCCTTCTTTCCCATGCTCCCAATTTACTCAGGAGATATTGTCTTTTTCTACTTCCCATGTTTAGATGCACTATTGAAGGGAAGACACAGCTTAACATACAGCTCTATTACTATATACAAGCCTTTTAAGACTGCCTATCAGTCAATCACGGCACATTTCTAAGAAGGCTCATAAATGACAGAGTATTGGCTTTTTACTGGCTATAGTGATAGAACTTCTATATAGAGTAAGGTATGTTTTTAAAACCTCTATTTATTGGGGCAGGGTTAATGGTCTAGAAGACCAATAGATTATAAAGGGTTGGCCTCAAACATGTTTTAGAAATTTGTAAGTAAAGCTATCCATTTCTTCTTCTGCAAAATTTTATGTATTAACATAGTCTGCATTAAGGTTTGGAGTGTACCCTAAATCTAGAATCAGCAACCCAATTAAAGATTTTTTGTTTCCCTATTTTTTATTAGAGTTTTAAAAAAATACCAATCCAAGTTCCCACTACCTCTCCTCCTCCCATTCCCTCCACACACCCTCCCACCCCACCCCATCCTATCCTCAGAGAGGGTAGGGTATATAGCTTTGTGAAAGGTCCAAGAACCTCCCTACTATATCTAGGCTGAGCAAGGTATACATACAAAGAGAATAGCTTCCCAAAAAGCTAGTACATGCAATAGGGATAAGTCCTGGTGCCATGCCAGTAAACCCTCAGTCTGCCCCAGCCTTGCAACTGTCGACCACATTCAGAGGGACTAGATTGATCTTATGCTTGTTCCTTCCCAGCCTAGCTGGAGTTGCTGAGCTCCCATTAGCTCAGGTAAACTGTTTCAATGGATGAACCCATCATGATCTTGAACTCTTTGCTCATATTCTCATCCTCCCACTCTTCAACTGGACTTTGGGAGCTCAGTCCAGTGATCCGATGCAGTTCTCTGCCTCTGTTTCTATCAGTTGCTGGATGGAGGTTCTATGGTGATACTTAAGATATTCATCAGTCTGACTATAGCACAAATAAAGATTGGGCCCCGTCTTCTCTACTGCTTAGGGTTTTAGCTGGATACAGCTTTATGGATTCCTGAGAATTTCTCTAGAGCCAGGTTTCTGCTAATCCTATAATGGCTCCCTCAGTATAGTTATCTCTTTCCTTGCTCTCTTCTCTGTCTTTCCCAGGCTTGACTATTCCATTTCCTGAAGTTCTCCTCAACCTTCTTCTCCACTCCTCTTCCCCTTTCATCCTCACTTCTCCCCCCCACCCCCATGGTCCCAATTTTGTCAGATGATTTTGTCTGTTTCCAATTTCCAGGTAGCTCTATATATGTTTTTCTTTTGGTTCACTTCATTACTTAGCTTCTCTGGGATCATGAACTATAGGCTCAATATCCTTTGTTTATAGCTAGTATCCACTTATGAGTGAGTACATGCCATATTTGTCATTTGGGTGTGGGTTATCTCACTCAGGATAGTGTTTTCTAATTCTATCCATTTGCACACAATGACACTCAAAATATCATTGATTTTTACCACTGAGTTGTACTCTAATGTGTGCATCACATTTTCTTTATCCATTTTTCATTTGAGGGGCATCTAGGTTATTTCCAGGTTCTTGCTATTACAAATAATGCTGTTTCGAACGTAGTTGAATAAATGCCTGTGTAGTATGATTGAGCATCTTTTGGATATATGCCTAAGAGTGGTATTGCTGAATCCTGAGGTAGGTTGATTCCCAATTTTCTGAGAAACCAACAGGCAGATTTCCAAAGTGGTTGTACAAGTTTGCATTCCCACCAGCAATGGATGAGTGTTCCCCTTACTCCACATTCTCTCCAGCATGAGCTATCATTGGTGCTTTTGATCTTAACCATTCTGACAAGTGTAAGATGGTATCTCAGAGTTGTTTTGATTTGCATTTCTCTGATGGCTAATTTAAGTATCTTTTGGCCATTTGATATTCTTCTATTGAAAATTCTCTGTTTAGTTCTGTATCCCATTTTTAATTGGGTTATTTAGAATTTTAATGTCAAAATTCTTGAGTTCTTCATATATTTTGGAGATCAGTCCTTTGTCTGATGTGGGGTTAGTAAAGATCTTTTTCCATTTAGTAGGCTGCCTTTTTGTCTTATTGACTGTGTCCTTTGATTTACAGAAGCTTCTCAGTTTCAGAAGGTCCCTTTCATTTATTGTTGCTCTTATTGTCTGTGCTACTGGGGTTATATTTAGGAAGTGGTCNCCTTTTTGTCTTATTGACTGTGTCCTTTGATTTACAGAAGCTTCTCAGTTTCAGAAGGTCCCTTTCATTTATTGTTGCTCTTATTGTCTGTGCTACTGGGGTTATATTTAGGAAGTGGTCTCCTGTGCCCATGAATTGAAGACCACTTCCTACTTTCTTTTTTATCAGGTTCAGTGTGGCCAGATTTATATTGAAGTCTTTAATCCATTTGGACTTGAGTTTTGTGCATGGTGATAGGTATTGATCTATTTTCATTCTTCTACATGTTTACATCCAGTTATGTTAGCACCATTTGTTGAAAATACACCTTTTTTACATTGTATAATTTTAGCTTCTTTGTCAAAACTGAGGTGTTGATAGGTGTGTGGATTAATATCTGGGTCTTTGATTCAATTCCATTGCTCAGCCTCTCTGTTTTTATGAAAGTACCAGGCTGTTTTCATTACTGTAGCTTTGTAATAGAGCTTGATGCCAG
The DNA here is from genome assembly GCA_001685075.1 of Bramus lutescens. Taxonomy (NCBI): domain Eukaryota; kingdom Metazoa; phylum Chordata; class Mammalia; order Rodentia; family Cricetidae; genus Bramus; species Bramus lutescens. The sequence continues at coordinate 149,479 of LOEQ01003478.1, forward strand.
GGATGGTGATGCCCCCAGAAGTTCCTTTACTGTACAGGAGTGTTTTGGCTACCCTGGGTTTTTTGGTTTTCCATATGAAGTTGATTATTGTTTTTTCAAGGTCTGTGCAGAATTGTGTTGGGATTTTGATGGGATTTGCACTGAATCTAAAGATTGCTTTTGGTAGGATTGCCATTTTTACTATGTTTATCCTACATATCCAAGAGCATGTGAGATCAGTTCTGGTATTTTTTTTTCAATTTCTCTCTTCAAAGACTTAAAGTTCTTGTGAAATAGACCTTTCACTTCTTTGGTTAGTGTTACCCCAAGCTATTTTATTTTATTTGTGGCTATTGTGAAGGGTGATGTTTCTCTGATTTCTTTCTCCACTTCTTTATCATTTGTGTATAGGAGGACTACTGATTTTTTTGAGTTAATCTTTTATCCTGCCACATCACTGAAGGTATTTATTAGCTGTAGGAGTTCTCTGGTAGAGTTTTTGAGGTTACATATATATATATATATTATCATATCATCTACAAATAAGGAAAGTTTGACTTCTTTATTTCCAATCTAAATACCCTTGATCTCCTTTTCTTGTCTTATTGCTATTACCAAAACTTCAATAACTATGTTAAAGACATATGGAGAGAATAGACAACCTTTGTCTTGTTCCTGGTTTTAGTTTCTCTCCATTTAAATTGATATTGGCTTTCAGCTTTCTCTATATTATTTTCTTTAGATTTAGATATATTCCTTGTATCCCTGATCTCTCCAGGACCTTTATCATAAAGGGGTTTTGGATTTTGTCAAATGCTTTTTCAGCATCTAATGAAATGATTATATTTTTTCAGTTTATTTATATGATAGATTACATTAATAGATTTTCATATGTTGAACCAGACTTGCATCTCTGAGATAAAGCTGACTTGATCAAGGTGGATGATTTTTTCATGTGTTCTTAGATTTGGTTTGCCAGTATTTTATTGAGTATTTTTGCATCCATGTTCATGGGTGAAATTGGTCTATAATTCTCTTTCTTGGTTGAGTCTTTGTGTGGTTTTGGTATCAGGGTAACTGTAGCCTCAT